>PVKC010000732.1:0-50661 GCA_004027635.1 Crocidura indochinensis
TTTTTTGGTTTTTGGGTCACACCCGGCAGTGCTCAGGAGTTACTCCTGGCTCCATGCTCAGAAATTGCTCCTGGCAAGCACGGGGGGTGGGGGGGTGGGGGGGACATATGGGGCACCGGGATTCGAACCGAAGTCCTTTTGCATGAAAGGTAAACGCCTTACCTCCATGCTATCTCCCGGACCCCTAGATCTTTTTTTTTAAAGAGTTTTGTTTTTGTTTGTTTGTTGGTTGGTTGGTTTTTGAGCCATACCTGTTTGACGTTCAGGAGTTATTCCTGGCTATGAGCTCAGAAATCGCTCCTGGCTTGATGGGACCATATAGGACACGGGGGATTGAATCGCAGTCCGTCCTACGCTAGCGCTTGCAAGGCAAACACCTTACCTCTAGCGCCACCTACCCGGTTATTTAGATCTTTATGCTCCTGTTACATGTAGGTATTAGTTGAACACCAATACTCAGAACTAAATTTAATGCACAAAGAAATATAAACTTCAAGTGTTATATGTCACTTATAATAAAAGTTCGACTATCTGAATTTACTATATAAGCCAATGGAACATTTTGACTTATAAAACTTATTGCAATATTGAATACACAGAATAAAATAAAGAAATTTCTTCTTATGCCTTTAAAATAGAATCCTTAGAGAGATAGAACTTGATGATGTGATAAAAAAATTAGCATTATAGGAGGAAATGTGATGTGCTGGCTGTTGCACTTCCTATCACAGTTAATGTTAGAATAACAAGTAAACTTCAAAATCCAAATACTTATAATTTACATGCTTAGAATAGAAATTTTATTTTTGTAATAAAAGCTGCCAACATTTTATTGCCATTATTAATAAATAAAATTTTAATTGATTAAATTTTGAGAAGATTAAGTATAAAGAATAAGGATATGGTACAGTGGGTAAGGCACTTGCCTTGCATACAGCCAAACTACATTTGATACCCTGCACCTTTTATGTCCCTGAGTCTACCAGGAGTAATTCCTGAGCTGGAAGCAAGCCCTGAGCAAAACAAGGTATGGGTAAAAAAAATTGTTTTTTTTTGTATGTGTGTGTGTTTATGTATTAACAAAAATTTATTTTTGAGACATATATGCATGTAATTACCCTATTTTATAATTCTAAATCAGAATTTAAGCTCTTAAAATATGATAATCATCTTGTCTTCACTAATCAAAACTGAGTATTTGGTTTAGATGCTAAAATAAAAATCTCTAGGTGGAACTTTATCCAAAGTCATTTTGTTTTCCTACTGTGAGAAAAAGTAGACATTACTTTTGGCTCATTATTAAAGATCATGTGGATTAGGTAAAAGTAAGTTAACTTAATAGAATCATTCAGGTAAATTAGCACAGAATAATATAGAAGTTTGAATTGAGGAAAATGATAGAATAATTGAGTCATTTAGTTTTCTAACTAGAGCTTAAAAATTCTATGACTTAGATAAAGAGGCCACCAGTAATAAAGAGATTATATACTACTGCCTTCTCACAAATGTAAGGTAATCATTATTTCTCTTATGGAATGTTTTCATAATACATTTAAATTTTATTATAAGATGACAGAAGGAAGCCTAAGTGTTAGAAAACCTTTTGGTAGATCTAATTTTCAAATAAGTCATCAATAATGTAAACAAAAAGATTCCAATGCCTTTTATCCCTTAATGATGCAATTTATCATTTTCTAAATCCAATTTTCTGGAAAATATTTTGTTCCAAGTACTGGGTAAAACATAGTGAATAAAGTCATCCTTATTTCATCTTTCAAAGAGATTACATTCTAATTGAAGAACAGGCATTAATAAAATAAAAAACAAGTCAACATAGTGATACACTTACTTGATCTAAAGTAAATTTATATTTTTTTCTATGTGCTAGCTACTTCTTCTGAAAAGTGTGATAAAGAAAAATCAGATTTGGTGAGATAGTATAGTGGGTAAGGTGTTTGCTCATGCTGACTTTGATTTGATCCTCAGTACCTTATATGGTCCCCAAATCTCCACCATGAGTGATCTTTGAGCAAGTTAATAAGTAAGAAGGAGTAAGCACTACATATTGCTAGATGTGGTCCGAAATCAAAACACTAACAATCAAAAACAATTCCTCTCATTCCAGCTAAATGACTACAAGAACTTGTAGATTCATACTTTGTTTGATTTGGTTTCTCTTTTAACTATATAATCTCTTTCTAAAAGAATCTGTTGTGTGTGTGTACTTGTTTGTATCTTTGGAAATGTTATTTGACCAAAGGCTTTGGAAATAGTTTAAAATAGCAATGAACATGTAGGGCATGATTGCACATTGATTTGCTTAGAAATGTTCCTACTTCTTTCTCCAAGGCCTCATAGACTGAGAGATTTCCTGCTGGAAAATGAAGCCATATTTTATTTTTATTCTAGGCATTTCCAAGATTCTATTAGCTTTTCTAAACGAAGAATTTTTCTCCAGTGAATTTAAGCCATGCCTTTTGAAAAATAAGGTGACAGGATTCTTTTATGGGTAACAGGGCCATTGTTTGTCTCCAAACAACTGAAAACCATAGATAAGAGGCAGCTTACTCTGCTCCATGAACTTCAGACACAGACTATGTAATTTCAGCTTTAGCAAAAGTGTGAAGCCATTAAACCTTTTTCTTATAAACAATGATTTGTATTTTTAAATATTTTAGTCATTTATCAAATGAGAAGATTAAGGGGACTTTGGATTGTATATTAATTTCTTTTCCTAACAAACTTAGGAATAAGAGGAAGTAGATGTACCCTGAGTGATTAAGAATTCAGAGATCAGGCCAGCACGGGCTGGCCTTTGGCAGACCTCCGTATGTGCCAGAGGCCTCTTGGCCGGGCCTAGGGTAGGGGGGCCCGGACCCCCCTCTTCCTCTTTCCTCCGGATCTCCAGGTGGGTTCCTGGGAGGACCTTATGGGGCACCCTGGGTTTTCCCCACTTCCAGGCCTGCTCTAGAGTTTGGCTTAGGGGGTGGAGTTTTATCTGTGGGGTGGCAGATAGCTGCTCAGCTATACTCAGGCTGTCACTGGCAATTTTATACTAGTCTACATTTTGTAAACCGCACAGGGGCGTTAGCCCCCACGTGAACATATACTCCTCCCAACCATTAGTACCCCAGATTTACCCTTCTTAACTTCAGTAACACACAGTTCTAATTATTGAACACATATATCTTTTGAAAATTTTATGTGTATTTTCTTTAACAGCTATAACTCTCTCTATATTTTCTTCTACCATGATATTTCTATCCACTTTTCATCTTGTCTTTTCTTTGTAAGCTGTTCAGTAAGGATTGTTGGTGGAAATGTCCCTCAGTTTAATGCCTATGCTTAAACTATGTCATGGAGTTTGCTGTTCTTGTTCCTATTGCCTCCAGATGCGCCGATAACACTACATGGCATTGATCCTTGTTTGCATAGACACATTAAAATGGAAAAACACTATACATACAGATAAGTTCTTATCTAATAGGGGTAGGAACACACAAATCTCAATACAATGTACCTTACACCCTGAACATTGATATAATGACCTGGCACATGCCTCAGAAGAATGGGCATCCTCCATTCACGCCAGAATCAGGCAAGCTATCTACGAAACATCCAAGGTCTTTTATAGCAACATCTGAAAGCAATCCTCTACCAGGAAAAACACTACCAAGGGTCTGACATAGACCTCCTAAAAAGAGACTTCCGTTAACACTGAGAAGACTTGACAACAACAATGACCTGCCCTACAGGACATGGTTCTCTCTATTGCCCCTTAAGTGTGAGGTGAAACGAGAGGATGCTCTGCACCATCCTGACTGCAATATGGGATCTTTAATACAGAAGCATGATACCAACAACAGAGACTATGTGAGGAATGGAGGTGTATGACACTACAGATGATGACTTGGATGGGACAAATTAGTTTGCCTGGAGCATAGATTCGGTCCTGTGCCAGGAAACTTCAGGGGTAGGGTCTCCTTGTATTTAGGCCATAATTTTTCTTTCCATGTCCCTTATATTTTGGTGGGCCTATGCAAACAAATGCCACTCTAACACCATTTTTTACTATGTTCCCTTGACTCTAATCCTTAAGAAAAACAACCCTCTAAAACTTTTGAGGTTAAGTCAAACTAGTATGCATGTGCATGGAACTAGATAAATGTACTTTGCCCTCATTGTTTAAGAAGTTACATAAGTCTAATATGTACTTCAACTGGGGATTTGAGGGACAAAATAATTGTATTGTACATGGGTTCAGTTTTGTTTTTCTTAATGTTCTTTGGCTGAAAGTTCAAGGCTCGGATAGCATCGATGGGACTACTGAGAATTCTGTTTATGGGTGATTGTGCTTCCACTGTAACTTTACACTGTCCTCTTTCTTTACATCTTTGTTGTCATAATTAAAATTTAAAAAATGAAAAAAAAAGAATTCAGAGATCAGCCTTGTTGAAGACACATTTCGGCGCCAACTTATGTGTGACCATCTTGACTCCATTTCATGTCCATCCACCTTTTTTTGCTGTGAGATAAGGTCCTTTACCATACCTAGCTTAACACACGTATTCTAAATATTAAGTTATGAATATTTAGGAAAAGCATAGGATGGTCTGTAGTTTTTCTTTGTCCACTAAGACAAAAGATTTGACACCTGCCATCAGACTGTGGTGCCTTAAGTAATGTGATGTGAAGTCCAAAGGAAACAATAGGAGAGGAAGAAGTTGAGTTTTACAAATCTACAATTAAAAAATAATTGGAACCTATCAAAAATACCTTCAACTTTCTCACATCCTTCTTTCTAGGGGATGGTCCCAGAGGAGAGCTAATTAGAAAAAAATGTTCCGCTGTCCACTGTTAGTAGTCGATGCAGGTAATCAGGACCAAACTATTTGTTTTCGTTTTTGTTTCTTTTTGGGTTTTGTTTTTGATTTTTGGGCCACACTACCAGGTGACGCTTAGTGGTTACTACTATGTATGCTCTCAGAAATCACTCCTGGCTTGGGGAACCATATGGGACACCCATGGATCGAACTGCTGTCTGTCCTAGGTCAACCACATACAAGGCAAATGCCCTACTGCTGTACCACTGCTCTGGCCCCAGGGCCAAGCTATTTGTATCGCTCCCTATAATGTACAGTACAGCATTTGTATAATTGATTTCTTCATACATATTTCATTATTAATCATCATAACTAGGTAAGTTGCATCTTTAATGCCATAGGGGTTGAAGAAATAGACTGTGTCAGTGTGTGACAGTGCTGCACAGTCATCATTAGGGGGATTTATTATTTGGGGGAAAAGTAAGTTAAAAGCCTCAGCTCAGTAGTCAAAAGTGCAATTTAGGGTTTATTGTGCAAAAATCTAAAGTGGAAACAATTCTTCTGTAACTGTTTCACATGCATGTAATTCAAACAACCTTCTTTACAAGGCCTTCAGTGCATTCATGCTAGTACAACAAAGTTCTCTGCCCAAGTTATTCCTTTCAAGCTTCGTAGTTTAAGCACTCTGTGAATACCTTGACCATAGGAGCTTACTGAAGCAGCAAACATGGAGCTCAGCTCTCGTCTTCAAATAACAGGACTGTGGGGAAACCTCCTTTTGCTCCCTTCAGAGGCAATTAATAGTTTTGAATACACCTGGAGATTATTAATTCCAGGAGCAGCTTCAGAGCTGCAGATCACATTTCACTTTGGACGGGTACGAAACCAAATAAAAAGGAGATTTTAAAATGTAGGTGATTTTTATTTTAATGTTTTTTGGAGGCCTGGAAACTATTCTAGCTTCCTTTGGCAGAGAAATAAAAATTTCCATTTGAGGGAACTTCAATGTGTCCTATGATTATTACATTTTTACCTCAATTTAACTATTTAAAATAGGGAGAAAAAAACTGGCGGGAGATAGAGCGCTTGTACAGGCAAGCTGAAAGAAGAGACTGACCGTGCTGGGTGGTTTGGTTCTCCATAGAGATCCTGGAGAGATGGAGGCCTTGCAAAGAGGACCAGGGCACATTAAGGAATGTAACCTTTTAAAAATTGCTGTATGATCACTGACTTCTAATCCCACATGCTCAGCATGATATCAGGTACTTTTGATTTCTAGTTTGGGCCATAATTGAAGAATGGATAGAATATATCATCAGTTTTGTAAGGTGACTTTAAACTTAAAAAAAAAAAAAGGCCCTCTCCCTGAAAATTTGAATACAGACTTCTCACTGCACTATATAATAGGGTTTACGCTAAATCAATGTTCAACCTTGGCTGCACATTAGAATCCCTATGGGAGCTTTTAAAACAGTAGGAATGTCCAGTCCCGCCCAATATCTGATTTTAATTGATCTGAGGTGAGGCTCGGAAAATTTTAAAAGCTTTCTAATGTGCAGTTGGGGTTGAAGAACTACACTAAATACTTAAAATAAGTTGAGAATTATCCTGATTAGTTTTATAAGTTTATTCCATGCTTTAGTGTATGAGGCTGAAGGAAATCATTCACTGGTATATTATCGTATTTTAAACCAGTATATAAAATATGGAAATAGGTTGTTTGGATTTTCTAAGCAATTTTATTTTCTTAAAAAACTAGTTATTATAGTTTAAGTTATATGTTTTCAATATTGTTGATGCTGAAAACCCTCTGTTTTGAGTGTTTTATTTTTTACCTGCTTGTCCAACAGATGCGCGCGCACACACACACACACACACACACACACACACACACACACACAGACACACACACATTATATTCAGGCAAAAACAAGCACTCTTGGCATTAATACATCATTTCTTAAACCTAAAGTATATTACTTGTGGAAGCATCTCGTATCTATTTTAAGATAGCTAAAAAATATTTATCCTTATATTGCTTTGTATCACCAAGCGAACACTATTTTTTGTTTGTTTTTGAGTCACATCTGATGGCTCACAGGGGTTACCCTGACTCTGTGCTCAGAAATTGCCTGGCAGGCTTAGGGAATCATATGGAATGCCCAAGTCAAACCACCACCACCATTCATCCTAGGTTGGCTGCATGCAAGGTAAATGCCCTACAGCTGTGCGGTATCTCCAGCCCTGGAGATGGACCTTTTAAAGAATGGATCCTGGGGCCTGATTGATAGCACAGCTGTAGGCCATTTACATTGCAGGATACCAAACTGGGACTGATCGGTGTTTGATTCCCAGCATCCCATATTGTCCCCTAAGCCTGCTAGGAGCAATTTCTGAGTGCAGAGTCAGGAATAACCCCTGAGCACCACTGGATGTGCCCCTCTCCCCAAAACAGAATCAGTCCATACATAACATTGATATATACCTCATTCACTATATTAAGTAAAATAAAGAATTGATGTAAATATTAAAACAAAAAATATTTATTTGTCTAACTGTTGCTTCTGAGTATAATTAACAGGGAAATACTTTTTCTTAGAATTATATTATTGAGCAAATTTAAATAACCAGGGGATATAGTAATAGCTAAATCAAAGTTAGGGGTGAAATATTATATTCTTGTTGTTGTTATATTATATTATATATTATATTACTTGTTGGAGAAGAAAAATGAAATATCTAATTTTAATGAAGCAAATAAGTAAGCTGAGGTTACGAGAAATACTGCTTGGGGCAGAAGTGATAGTACAGCAGGTGGAGCATGTTCCTTGCATATGACCAAACCAGGTTCAATCTCCAGCATCTCATATTGCTCCTCAAGGACTACTAGTAATATTCTCTGAGTGCATAGCTAGGAGTAGCGTCTGAGAATCACCAGGCGAGAACACTAGCCCTTTAAAAAAAAATAATAGAAATACTGTTTATTTTTCTCTTGTCATTTCTTTGCCATTATTTAATAAATTTTTTTTTTGGTTTTTGGGTCACACCCGGCAGTGCTCAGGGGTTACTTCTGGCTCCATGCTCAGAAATTGCTCCTGGCAGGCACGGGGGACCATATGGGACACCCGGATTCAAACCGATGACCTTTTGCATGAAAGGCAAACGCCTTACCTCCATGCTATCTCCCGGGCCCCTTCTTTGCCATTATTAAGAGAGAAAACAACTTGTTTCTCTAGAAGACCACAGTAGAAATTAAAAGTTAATGAAGTTGACAATTAAGTGACTTATTTTGCTATCAGACTCAATCAAAAGATACTAAATGTATTTGTCATTAATTTTTGTACTATGATAGATTTCATACTAAAGAAGGAAAAAGGTAACTATACGTATTTGAGGATGTTAATACCAACAAAGTCAGAAGTGTTTGAGAATCTTATAACCCATGATGGATAAATGTATTACCATGTAACTATCTGGAGCTCTGCACCTCGAAAAAGAGTAAATGTAGTGACTGTGATTAGGCCCATTATACATGTGGAGCCTATTATAACACATCTGATCTCAAATTAGGTTTATACTAATAAAGAATTTTATCAAAAGCTGTATACTAAAAGTAAATATTTGATTTTAAGACCAAAATGTTAAAATAGTTACTTACAAACATGTTAAAATATTTTTACCTTCTAATGGGAATTCAAAATAAGGTGCCTGATATATGATCGCATGCAGAATTTTTTCTTTTTATTTTATTAATACTAAATGCTCAAGAGCATGCCACTATATTTTATTCCCTAATTGAACATTTTAATGTCCAAATGACAAAAACTTCAAATATATTGTTACCATAGTGAGAATTATTTAAAATATTTTAAACACTATGCATATCCAGGCAACGGCTTTTATTCAACACCATGAATAAAATATCTGCTTGCATTTTTTTCAGTAATATTTGGGCAAAGAAGATTAAAAATGCTGAGACACATTGTTTCTTAGTTTTCTAGAATATAGCCAGAAATACTTTAAAGACTCTTTATGAAATGCTTTTCATAAGAGCATTTGTAGCTTTTGATTTTGGATGTCAACTTACATGTCAAAATAAGGTTGAAAGTTTCCTTGGTTTTTTTTTTTTTTTTTGCTTTTTTGGGCCACACCTGGTGACACTCAGGGGTTACTCCTGGCTATTCGCTCAGAAGTCGCTCCTGGCAGGCACGGGGGACCATATGGGAAACCGGGGGATCGAACCGCGGTCTGTCCTAGGTTAGTGCAGGCACCTTACCTCCAGCGCCACCGCCCGGCCCTGGTTTCCTTGGTTTTTAAGGCACAAATATTGACATATTATAGGAATGTTGGAATTTAATTAGTGACTGGCACCTATTCATTGTGAGTTATTTTATTTGATCCCTGTAATAATCTAAGTGTACACAGAACTAGAACTTTTGCAACCAATCCAGCTAAAGTCAAAATAGACACAAGGAACTTTTATTTTTCCTTTTAAAATACAATACTAAACCTATTCTGAGAAACTCCTTGAGCCTATAATGAGACTGGCTTCTAGGAAGAGTCAAAGTAGAATCATCAAGAGAACAGGAAAGTGTGTTTGTTGATGGAGTGATATAGATCAGAGACTGGATAGTCCATTTCAGATTGGGCCATTAAGACAGACTTTTCTTTAGAGTTGACATTTAAGTTGATACATGAAAAGGTGTTTTATATATATACATATATATGTATATATACATATACACACACACAAAGGGAAGCAAAAAAAGGAAACAAAAGGCATCATGTGTCTAAGAAAGGATAAGCTAGGCAATTGCATTGCTACTCTTTGGTATAGAGTAAATCTGGTCACTATCTGAAAGGAGCACTGGTCAAAGGGCATCATCACATTCAAAGTGTGTTCCCAGGATCAGCACCAGTAATAAGATCTTGAAGTTTACTATGAGCACAAAAATTATTTTCCTCTCTTTTAGTGAATATATGTTTTATTATTAGAAAGAACCCTAATGTTATTTTCTATACACATGGAAGTTTGAAAGGTGATGAACTAGAGAAACAATGGTTCATAATTTAATAAATCAATAGGTTTAGTTTGGAAAGGAAGTTGAGGGTAGATCTTGTAGGATTTATCAATGATGTGTGTTTGTGTAGAAAACTATGGGAGAACTTTAAAGGGGTATGCAATTAGAGATGATAAGAATCAAGGTTGAAAACCACTAGAAAAGATATAGAGATGTTAAAATAAACAAGGATATTTTACTTCTTTTCTAATTGCCCTAATATTGCTCATTTGCAACAGTTTCATAGATTATCAGCCATATAGTTCCCAGTGATATCAAAGTCCATAGTATGTTTTAATCACTATATTGTTCTGAATTTATCTTCATTTCTACCTAACAAAAATTCTTCTGTTTTACTTTATTTTTGTCCTAAGGCTCTTGAGAGTGTAATAAAAGTCAAGCGATTTGTGTTGTTTAAAAAAGTATCAATTAGGGGCCGGAGTTGTAGCACAAGAGGTAATGTGTCTGCCTTGCCCCCACTAGCCTAGGACCAACCACAGTTCAATCCCCTGGCGTCCCATATGGTCCACCAAGCCAGGAGCAATTTCTGAGCTCATAGCCAGGTGTAGCCCCTGACCGTAAACATTGTGGCCCAAAAACCAAAAATAAATAAATAAATAAATATCAATTAAAGAGAAAATCTAATGTTCATATAAAATCCAAACTTTATCCATATCTCCTTTTCATTTTCTCATGGTCCGAACAAAACATTTTTAAAAAATGCTGTAAGATTTTCTCAAACGAGAAATGAACAGAGCATTGAAAAATGATAGGTACTCGGGGCCGGGAGGTGGCGCTAGAGGTAAGGTGCCTGCCTTGCCTGCGCTAGCCTTGGATGGACTGCGGTTCGATCCCCCGGTGTCCCATATGGTCCCCAAACCAGGAGCGACCTCTGAGCGCATAGCCAGGGGTAACCCCTGAGCGTCACCGGGTGTGGCCCAAAAACCAAACCCCCCCCCCCCCAAAAAAAATAAAGAAAAGAAAAATGATAGGTACACCAGCTCACACAGCAAAAATCTTGCCATCTCCGGAGGAGAGACCGTGATGAAGACATTTCTGTAATCTCCACGACCACAATCACTATTTTCGTGATAGCCCTGCTTTGTCATTGACCCTCTATGATTTACCCTGGGGACACCAATCTAACCAAACTTCAGGTATGTCTATTTGGGGTGGGGGGTTTGATATTATTAAAGCTTCTTAGATATAGCATAGGCATCCTCTCCCTACACCCCGCCCCCCTCCATAAATCCTTTTTTTCTGGGAGGCCTGTCAGATATAATCATGCCTTCTAAGACAGTCACCATGTTCAAACTGGGCCAGCTCCATAGACTCATTCTTTTCTCAGACAAGATGAAAACCAAATAATGAGAGATCGTGGGTACACTGGCCTTTGCAGCAAAAAGCTGGTCATCTTGGGAGAAGAGGGCAGGGCAAGCCCCCACCCTGTTGAAACAATGCCTTTTACCTCCATAGCCCACAAGTACTATTTTCCTAATGGCCCTGTTTTATAACTGACCCGCTAAGATTCCCTTTGGAAACACCAGTCTGACGAAACCCTAGGAACAAACTAAATTTAACACAATGGACAGTTAACCCTAAGATCTTACTAAATCTTCTATCGTATTAGTGACCTCATTGGAGATACAATAATTTTCACAAATGTGTTGTTACTGTACTTTTTCTTTATTCTTCTTTATTTTTTAACTTTCTTTCATCTCTTCCTTTTCAATGTTTTTTCAATAACTCTGCTTTCACATATGTGGAAATAAATGTATTATGATCAAATATTTCAACTATGTGATGTATTTCTTTAAATAAAATTAAAAAAAAATTTTTGTTGTTTTTTGGGTCACACCCGGCAGTGCTCAGGGGTTACTCCTGGCTCCATGTTTAGAAATTGCTCCTGGCAGGCACGGGGGACCATATAGGGCAACGGGATTCAAACCATTGACCTTTTGCATGAAAGGCAAACGCCTTACCTCCATGCTATCTCCCGGGCCCCTTAAAATTTTTTTAAATAAATGGTTACAACAGGAAAAATGCTGTGAAAACGAAAAGGCTAAGATATTTCAATATGGGCCCAGAGAGATAGCACAGCGGCGTAAACCTTGCAAGTAGTCGATCTAGGACCAAAGATGGTTGGTTCGAATCCCGGTGACCCATATGGTCCCCTGAGCCTGCCAGGGGCTATTTCTGAGCGTAGAGCCAGGAATAACCCTGAGCGCTGCCGGGTGTGATCCGAAAAAACAAAAACACAAGCAAACAAACAAAAATCAACAATGGGCCCAGAAAGATAGCACAGCGGCGTTTGCCTTGCAAGCAGCCGATCCAGGACCAAAGGTGGTTGGTTCGAATCCCAGTGTCCCATATGGTCCCCCGTGCCTGCCAGGAGCTATTTCTGAGCAGACAGCCAGGAGTAACCCCTGAGCACCACCGGGTGTGGCCCCAAAACAAAAACAAAACAAAAAAAAGATATTTCAATATGTAACTTTTACTTGAATAACAATGCCTTTAACTTATTAAAAAGAGTTATTGAAAAAACAATGCTTCAATACTATTTTGGAATTTTTTTTTTTGTTCTCTGAGATGTAATATCAAGTCTAAGAAGTGTTGTACAGAATAAATAATCTACAACAAGCTGTAAAGTGGAGACCAGTTACACTAGTACTCTGGGGGAAAAATGAAGGAGATATGGGATGCACACTGGGAACAGGGGTGGGGGGTGGAGGGAAGACAACACTGGTGGTGGGAATGCCCCTCATTCATTGTCACTATGTACCATAAATAATTCTGTGAAGAAAAAAAAAAAAGAAGTGTTGAAGTGTTGGTAGGAAAACCTGTAAATAAATCATGCAAATTTCAGGGCATTTTCATCCTTTTATTCCTCCATCTGTTATCAGTACTCTGCCATCTCTTGGACCCTTGGCTCCTGAAGTCAGTATCATTCCTTTTCTATAAAAGTTCAGGAGGCTATACTCATAGGAATTTGGTCTCTTTCTGTACAGGAGGAGTGGCATGGTGTCATCTGTTGTTTTTGCTAATATTTAGAAAACTTACAGTTGCAACCTAGTTGATGCAACCCTAAGTGAATATGTATTATTAAATATAATTTAATATCTGATGTCAAGATAAAAAGAAACAGAATGGCTGCCATTTTATTTACTAAGTCTCGATGATGCCCCTTTATTAAAAAAATCAATATCTACTATACTAACTTTAAAGCTAATCCAAGCTGAAATCAATTTTTAAGATAATTGGCTCCCTTTTCATCAGTAAAAAGTTTGTTTGCTGGTATGAATTCACTCATGAGCACATAATCATTTTAGTAATCTGTGAATGTCAAATTGTGCTGGAACAGGGTGTCAACTATGTCTAGTTTAATAGACAGTTCTCCCTGCTCGACGTTCATCATCTCTATAGCTGTGTCTTTGCCAAGGGACTAGGGCCTCTGCTCTTTTCTGTCTTAGTCACTAGATAAAATAAGCATATTTATCATGAAGATTTTAATCACTGCCAGATTATAAAAACAAAATACCTCAGGCAGAAGAAAGCTTTCAGGTGGCTTTAAGAGCTTTATTTATTTATTTTTCACATATAGAAATGAAAGATTAAGACATGACATTCCAGATAGCTAAAGGATTACCTTTGCATTTGGATGATAATCATGTTTTTTGGAATTTTATAAATTGGGTTTAAGAATTTAGAATTAGAAATTAAATCTAATAGTAGTAAAATAGAAAAAAATGACAGGGATCAGATAAAATAGAAAAAAATTATGACAGGGATAATAAAATTAACCAACCTTACCTTGCAATATATGTCATGTGTAAAATCCTGAATAAATGAAAGTCAATCACATTCACTTTATACAACGGTTACTTACTACGTATACATTTTATTTGTCTCTATATCTTTTTGATGGGTTAAACTACAATACTTTAATTCCTTGACTAAAAAAACCTTACAGCTAAGGTTTATTAACTTCACATTAGGCTATAGAATATAACTTATTTCATGGAAGGAAAGATAAACAAGTTCTAGGATGAGTCTGATTGTAAATTGCTCATGTCCACAGATCAATAGCCTCAATTGCTATCTTTATCTCTGTAGTGATAGGAAATTATTTCTCTCCTTCTATTTATAATTGTTGATAAACTAGAATTCTTGACGAACCAATTAACCTTGACATATTTGAACTGATCTACATAATAGGTGATAAGATTGACATGAAATATGAATAATATTTTTTTATTTTTATACTTGTTACATACCATGTATTTTGCTAACTCCTTTGTAAACTTTGTTTAATAGATACCCACTTTTAATAAAATCCTATGAGGTAAGTGTGATTTCTTGAATGCCTTTTATATGACACAGAGAAACTGAAATATGTGAAAGCCACAATCAGTGGTTAAGGAAACATTTGACTGGAAATTTATGCCAATGTATGTTCTTAATCACTAAAATTAACTCCTTGAATACAGATATTTCTCTTTTTATGGGGGTGGAAGTTGCTCAGTGGTTATGCTTGTCTCCTGTTACTCAAGACCACTCCTTAAGTTGCTAGAGGGACTTTATGAAATGCCAAAGATCATACATGTCTAGCCATGGACAAGTGACTTGCTAATTGCACTATTTCTTTTTTCTTTTTTGGGGGTGGGCAACATCCTACTATGCTTAGGGGATACTCCTGCCTCTGCACTCAGAAATCACTCCTAGCAGGGGCCAGAGAGATAGCATGGAGGTAGGGTGTTTGCCTTGCATGCGGATGGTGGTTCAAATTCCGGCATCCCATATGGTCCCCTGAGCCTGCCAGGATCAATTTTTGAGTGTAGAACCAGGAGTAACCCCTGGGCGCTGCCAGTTGTGACTCAAACATACACACACACACACACACACACACACACACACACACACACAAGACAAGACAAGACAGACAAGAAAAGAAATCACTCCTAGAAAGCTCAGTGGACCATATGGGATGCTGGGAATTGAACCCGTGTCCATCCTAGGTCAGACATATGCAAGGCAAACATCCTACCTCTGTGCTATCTCTCCAGCCCCTATTGCATTGTTTCTTTGACCCAAAATAGAGTTACTTCTTTTTTCTTTTTGTTTTTTGGGCCACATCCGGCAGTGCTCAGGGGTTACTCCTGGCTGTCTGCTCAGAAATAGCTCCTGGCAGGCATGGGGGACCATATGGGACACTGGGATTCGAACCAACCAACTTTGGTCCTGGATCGGCTGCTTGCAAGGCTATCTTTCTGGGCCCATTGTTGATTTTTGTTTGTTTGCTTGTGTTTTTGGTTTTTTGGGTCACACCCGACAGCGCTCAGGGTTATTCCTGGCTCTACGCCCAGAAATAGCTCCTGGCAGGCTCAGGGGACCATATGGGATGCCGGGATTTGAACTTCCAACTTTCTGCATGCAAGACAAATGCCTTACCTTTATGCTATCTCTCTGGCCACAGTTACTTCTTGATATATTTTCCTAGTATCCATAATTGTGAAGCACCTATCTCAGAAGACCATTGTATCTAAAGCAACATATTCCTCCAAAGTTTACTGTTCAGTCCCCTTAATTTTATTCATTAATTCTATCAGTCACTTGTGTTTATATTGCT
Source organism: Crocidura indochinensis (assembly GCA_004027635.1). Taxonomy (NCBI): domain Eukaryota; kingdom Metazoa; phylum Chordata; class Mammalia; order Eulipotyphla; family Soricidae; genus Crocidura; species Crocidura indochinensis. Next base: position 15,510 of record PVKC010000732.1, read on the forward strand.
TTAGGTTTCTTTATTTGCTCTGTGAATATTTTACTAAAATAGAAACTGTGAAAGGGAATTTGTCAACCTTGTGCATAGATTTATTCTCTGACCACCCTTAAAACAATTCTAATATGTATTATTTTCTCAAAATAAATATTAAGTCAGTATGTAAATTTTATTCCAGCACAAATTGTAGTTCCAAATAGATATTCTGAATCTGTTTGCTGAGCTAAACTGAACTTCAATGGGGCTGGAGCGATAGCACACTGCAGTAGGGCATTTGCCTTGCATGTGGCCGACTTGGGACTGACCTCGGTTGGATCCCTTATATCCCATTTGGTCCCCCAATCCTGCCAGGAACAAGTTCTGAGTGCAGAATAACTCCTGAGTGCCACCAAATGTGGCCCAAAGCTCAATAAAATAAATAAAATAAACTGAACTTAAAAAATTCTCTCGAATGGTTAGGAAATACCCAAAAAGAGTATGTTTTTCTCAAGGTCAAATTTTATTAACTGAGGAATATAAAACATGAACCCAGACTTGTGCTTGCATTGTAGAATACTCAGCACTGGGGGCCAGAGAGATAGCATGGAGGTAAGGCGTTTGTCTTTCATGCAGAGGTCATTGGTTTGAATCTCGGCATCCCATATGGTCCCCTGAACCTGCCATGATCGATTTCTGAGTGTAGAGCCAAGGGTAACCCCTGAGCACTGCCTGGTGTGACCCCCCCCCCCCCCGAAAAAAAAAAAGAATACTCAGCACTGATCATGGAGTTACAAAAGTAGAGTTGAAGCATATTTATTCCTGGTAATGTTGCTTATTAGAGATGACATATAAAGAGTCTGCAAAGATGGATAGCTAATTTCAAGTGACTTTTTGCAAGATTAGAATGAATATCAATTCATAAATTACTTCTTTATAAGTTTCACAAGTAGATTCATATACTTTATTAACCACAAAAAGACGTTACAAAATAAATACTAAAGTAAACATTGAAGAACTTAAAATACATTACTTTCAAAGTGAAATTCCTTTCGTAGATATTGTGGGTTCAGGGAAGACCACTGAAAAGACCTAAATTTTCCTTTAACATAACCCTAAGTACTAAGGAGTAGTCTCAGAAAACTATATCGCATGCATGTGAGCTCTCCTGGGTTTGATTCCTGTAACACATGGTCGCCAGAATATCACTCGAGTGGTCTCCCAGAACTATGTGGGGGAAGACCTTGACACTATTAAGTATTACCCCAAATCAAAGATTGAAAAGGATTTGATACTTATCTAGGACTTGAACAAAATGTTTGTGACATGAAGTGCTTCAATACTTCATTGCAGTGGGGCTGGAGCAGTAGCACAGCTGTTGAGCGTTTGCTTTAAATGTGGCCGACCTCGGATCGACCTGGATTCCTGAAATCCCACATGGTCCCCCGAGCCTACTAGGAGTGATTTTTGAATGTATAGCCAGGAGAAACAGGAGTAAATAAATAAATGTTTTCTAAAAAATACTTCATTGCACAACAAGGCAAATGTATTTTTCTAAAATAATTTAATGACACATATTAACAATGGATAAAAAATGACATAAAATATGTTTATATGTGCCCCATGAGAGTTTTTCTTGAATGTTTTATCATAGTGGCAGATCAAGATGAGCAGGTTGCATAATGTAATGCAGCCAAAGTAACTGAATGAATTGACCTGTTAAATGAGAGTTTTAGTATTGTTTACCTGAAGAATAATATTTACCATATATACATGTTAATAACTTCAACTAAGTTGTACATTTGACAGTAATTAATAACTACTGTCAGTGCTTCTGAAATCTGTTCCTCGTTACATGTAATAAAAAACATACATCAGCAGAGGTTGACTCATAGTTTCCTGTAGTGGAAATAGCATATACTTTAAATTTAGTCCAGTCTCACTTCCAAGTTTGATTATGCCACTTACTAGAGGAGAAAAATGAAGGAAGTTACCTCTTTCTGTTTCGTAATTTTTTCTGAAATGTAAATAAAATAATATTTAATAAGTAACTAATTCAATGCTTTCCTGATTTATATGTGACTCATTAGTAAATCTACAAACTAGATTCAAGAACCAAAATTTTATTTCTTAAAGTTGGCTCCAATGAAAATGCGGGCAAATAATTTGATCTTCATTTATATCTCTTCAAAAACATAAAACATGTCTTAATTTAACCTTCACCACAATTTTCCATACACTCTTGTTCTCTCCTCAACTTCATTGCTATTTCTCATCTAGCTTTCATTTTTAAATGAGAATAGCAGCACAAATACTTATTTTCTCTATATCTTGTTTGGGATTACTTGATTTATTTTATTTATGAAGATATTTGTTAAATGCTAGAAGCAAGTAGCTGATTCTTAAGATACCCCCTGACATAATAAAAGTAAGTCTAGATCTTCAAACTCCAATCCCAAACTGAGCTGGCTCACTAGTTACATGGAATTAGACTAGAATAACCCTATTCCTCCCAAATTCTTCTAGAATTTTGACCTTGAGCCTCATCATTTAAACTTGTGTTTTTGTGTGGCCAATGTAGCCACAGACAGAATTGGAAGGATCCTTTTATGTTTACAAAGTTTAAGGTTTCTTAACACAGCATTGGGTATCATCTATCTGTCCCTTTTTCATCACAAGTAAGGTAAGATTTGTCCTTCAAGTTGTGTTAGATACTACTGCTTGTTGATGACAGAATTATAGTAAATATAGGAAAATATTCATCCTCATATTTAGTTATAAATTTGAATCCGTATCCACTCTGCTCTAACAGTCACGTTAGTCTTCTAAAGAAATCAAATCACAATACTTTAGGTCAGATAATGGTGTCAGTAGACTTTGAAGTAATTGCTACAATTTTTAGCATTCAAGACCTAACCCTTTTAGAGCCTTGAATTCCATGAACTATTCATGATTTAAAGGTTCAGTTTCTCACTTAAGCATTGTGGTGCCTAAATTGTGTTTCCTTGAAGGGTGTTTAAGTAGTGTTGGTTCCGAAACCACCTAGATTGCAAACCACAAGATGGCAGCCATGCCCTGAGCCTTCTTTTTTTGCAGAAGAATGAGGCAGCCTCATTAAACCAATCTGTTGACTTTTCCTTTTCCAAATTATATCTATGGAGATTGAGATTAAAATTAGCTTTTATATCATAACTTCATAAATGAGTATGAAAGTTATATCTAATGTAAAAAACTCTGTTTTTTCACTTTTTTCCTGTCTTCTATTCTTAAATAAGCATTCTTTCCCCTCAAAGAGAAACTTCAACATCTGTATTATATTTAGTATGTCTCTCTAATATTGAGTAACCTCAATATTTTTAGATTCATAATATCTAGTATTTAGAATTTTAATGAGGGTTTTTTCCCTGACAAAATTCCAAAAGTGAGTCCACAAATTTATCTAGCTTGAGCCTTGAAAGCAATGTCTTAATCTGGAGATTTATTTATAATATATAAATTGTATGAAATGTATATACAATTTATATAAGATAATATTACATTTTACAATATTTAAAATTATATATTTATATATAAAATAGTTATATATTTGTTTACATACATTCTATAAAATAAAAATCTTTAAGGAGCCCCAAAACTATGAAAGCTAAACCCACATTTTTAAAGCTTTATTGAGCTATAATTGCTATATTACATTGTGTAAATTCTTGGTATACAACATGATAATCTGATACACATATGTATTGCAAAAATTTTTTCATAAGTTTGTTAACATGTCCATCAAACCAATAATTCCAATTATATTTTGTTGTGACTTAAGGAATTTCATGTATATCACAAAATAAGATCCTATATTATTTATGGTCCTTTCTTTGGTAGAGTTATATGCAACAATAAGCATATTCTTAAAGTCTTTTTGTTCATATAAGCTTGCTTCCTCTTACTTATTTCCACCTGGAAATGGTAATGACTCACATTAGAAAATGCATATGTACATTGTCTTAGGTTAGTACGTCAAAATTTCATATTGTTCTTCAAATAACAGGATGATTCCTAATTCCTTTGCTATCAGAATGTGTTGAAGATCTTTCTACTAAACTATTTAATTCCCAAGTTTTTAGCCAGTTTATTTCCTTTGAGATTTCCCTCTTCTACTCCTCATTATATCTTTAGCTAAGAGACTAGAATTGATATAGAGCTCTGCTTCTTTTCAGTACATGATAGACTCAAATTATAACTTTTTCTGCTACTGTATTCAGTCTCATCTCACTCATAAATATACACATTACATATACAAATAGGCACATTATTTTAAATAGGCATATTCTTATGCCGCTCTCACAAGCAAACTGTTCAACTTCATGGTGTTTCTTCTTTCTTAAAATATTTTTAATTAAAAAACCATGGTTTACAAAAAGTTATTGATAGTTGAGTTTTTTGACATATATTATATTACCCACCACCAGTGTCAATTCCTGTTACCAATGCTCTTATACTTCCTCATCCTCACCCTTCAGTCCCCAACCAATCTTTTCCAGCTTCTGCTTGCCATCTTGGCAGGCACATTAAAGTTTGATAGTTTCAGCTTAGATCTCATGTTTTCAGTATGGTTGAGTCTGTACTTTGGATGTCTAGCTATACCAATCTCCCACATCCTAATATAATCACAGTCCCCACCCCTGATCCCCCATTACTTCCTATTCTCATCTTCCTCTTTCCCACTTTGATTTCTTACCTTTTCCATCCTTCTCCCTAAGCTCTGAGGTCAAAGATGATGGGGACCTCCCCACTTTTCTATATTATATTTCTTTATCCAGTAATTCTATATGCCACAGTTAAGGGAGATCTTACATGTTTGTGTTTCTTCTGGCTTACTTCATTCAACATAATGATTTTTCAGTTCCACCCAGATTGCAGTAAATTTCATATTTTTATTGTTCCTTGAAGCTTCACAGTATTTTCTTGTGTATATGCACCACAACTTCATAGTCCATTAATCTGTCATTGGATACCTAGGTTAACTCCATATCTTAGCTATTGTGCTAACTGAAATAATGGTGTGTATACATCTGTTTGAATGAATGTTTTTTATTCCTAGGGATAGATTCTCAAAAATAGAACTGCTGACAACTCAATTCTAAGTTTTCTTCCATACTTTTTTACATGGGAGTTGAACCAGAGATAACATTCTTACCAACAACAGATGCGATTTGGGTAGAAAGAAACTTGGGGCCTGAGAGATAGCATGGAGATAGGGTGTTTTCCTTGCATGCAGAAGGACAGTGGTTTGAACCCCGGCACCCCACATGGTCCCCTGAGCTTGCCAGGAGTGACTTCTGAGTGTAGAATTAGGAGTAACTCTTGACCGCTGCCGGATGTGATCCCCCCCAAAAAAGGACAAAAAAAAAAAAAAAAAACCAACAGCAACAACAACAAAAAAGCAACTCGATGGAACTTACATATATTGCACTGCTTCAGTTCTTTCTCATCTGCTGCTTGCCTCTCCCTTTTCTAGAGTTGTTATTTTTTACCTAGGTTTGTTTTTCATTAATGATATTTGCAAAATAGGTTAGAGCAAGAAGGTTTCACATAAAAAGCTAATTTATGAATCAGTTATTTTCAAAGACAACTCATTATCAAAATCCAAGGGAATGACTGAAGAATACATATTTCCAGATCCCCTCTCATCAAATTATAGGAATGGTGTGAATTCAAGGTAACTGTAATTTTAAAAAGGACTTCAAAGGATTCTAATAATCACATCCTGTGCCTGGTAGCTATAAATTCCCAGAGCTTAGGTAGGGACTAGAAATATCAAATATTAATAAATACACATCAAATGAATTATAGGATTATTAATTGGTATTTTCAGAAGTTGGGTGATAGTTGACCAGAAACATTCTTCAAGGAAGATTTCTATGACAAAAATTAATAGAAGAAATATTGGTTCACCAGTGCAACAAATTTACTTAAGAACATCGATGATCCAGAGCTTTCCACCATGTCTGCACAAGAGAGCAATGACATAGATTCATGTAACTCTTGAGTGGCCCAACTAGCAGGAAAAATTCAGGAGCATACCAGCCTTGCAGTAGATCATGCTTAGATCCTTCGGAGAGGTCGGGGGGTAAGACCCTTGCCCTTCTAGAGGCTTCACCTTTACTTACTCTAGTAAAAACAAGAAATTTTCTTAACTTCAGTGCTCTTTTCCATCAACAAAATCAAGCACTTTAATATCTTGACCATTTTGAGATATTTTGTGTTAACTATATAGAAGACAGAAAACACTGTTTCCTCTTTCTCAATTTTGACCAAACATTGGAGATTTGAATTAGACTGAATCTTCATACCAGTAAAAAGACATTACAGATTATAAAAATAGTCAAAAATATCAGCTCTTCTCTCTCTCAGGTCATGCAATGTATTTATTGAATTCACATCAACTAAGTGTAAGAAAAACTTAATCTAATTAGCATCTCTTTATTATAGCAAAACCTTGGTTGAATGGATTTCAAATAAAATAACTTTAAAATAATTGAGGAAATATTAAAACATTCTGGTTTTCTCTCATTTAGATGCAAAGGAAGAGCAAGTCATTTGAAACTAAGCCTTCAAAAGGTGTATCTCTATTGTTCCTTCTTCTGAAAGCCTATTCTGCTCATTATCTGCATATTTAACTAATGTTAGTCTTCTTTTGTAATCATTTAGAAATCCACATAGAGCTGACTAGCATGATCAGAAAGACAGGTAATCTTCCATTTGAAAATTAGGACGTGTAAACTTATATTGTTATTTATTCTTCATTCTCTTTTAAATATCTACACTGTTACTGCAATTAGATATTAGGTCTGTACATTCTTTCTCTTTTGATTCTGGGCTCCTAGCAATAAACACATATGGTTGGTTGGGTAACAATGGGAGGAATTCAGAACTAATCTTCTGTAGCTAACCTTTCCAACAGTAATGGATGAGAAAATTCATACTTTTCCAGCATTTTAACATCATGAATTAATCAAAATGATAAAATTATTTTAACTTTACTATGCATATATTTTATTATTTTTAAATTTTACAATATATATTAACATGTGTTATAATTCTCTGTATTTATACCATATGAATGTTATAGGCTATATTATTTTCTTGTTCCCCAGATTCTTTTTTTTTTCTTTTTTGGGGAGGATCACACCTGGTGATTCTCAGGGTTTACTCCTGGCGTTGTATTTAGTAATCACTTCTGGCAGTAATCAGGAGTCCATATGGGGTTTTGGGAATTTAACCCAGGTTAGCTGTCTACCAGAAAATAGTTGCCTCCTGTACTGTTGTTTTAGCCCTTCTACAGGTTCTTTTTTGAAGATCTAACACCAGAATTGAAGAATACAACTATAGTTGAAAATAGGACTTTGAAAAAAGAAATTAGGTTGAAATTGGTTAATATATATTTCACTGAATATGATTTGTGTCCCTGCATGAAGAAGAGATTTGGACATTGACAGAGAAAAGAGAAAATCCTGTAAAGCACATTCATCTGCAGACCAAGATAAGAGGTCTCAAAAAAAAAAAAAAGCCAACATACCAAAGTTTTGATGTAGGACTTCTGATCTACAGAATAGTGAAAACTTTAATTCTTTTTTAAAATATAGTTTTAATGATTTTAATAATAATTTAATAACATAGAGACCAATATGAATACAGCTCTTTTACAGTTATATTTAAGTACATAGTGACAGTGAATTAGGATCATTCCCACTACAAGTGTTGACCTTCCTTGACCCCTGTTCCCAGCATGCACCCCAGACTTCCACCCTTAGCCCCCTGGACTGCTACTGTAATAGGTCCCTTTTGGGTATAGCTTGTTATAGTTTGGGTCTTTTGATTCTGTTGTCAATGACTTTGGGTTGGGTATTTAGGTCTGATCATTTTTCATTTCCACACAACGTTCATGAGACTGCTTGCCCCTGGTATACCTCTTTTCTTCTGTTAAGTCTATGGTAAGTTTGTATAGAAGTTCCACAAATGAATACCATTAATTTGGACTATATGATAATCTTATAAGAACATCTGCTGCTCTGCGTAAGCTAACTAACATCTGAGTGTAGAGCTTTAAGTATCCAATATTTTATTTTGTTATCTCTTAAGGTTTTCATAGGCTTAGACAAAAAGCCAGGTCAATTTTTATTTTTGTTTTCCTTCATTTGTTTATTTATATATTGTTTTGTAATTAAAGCAACATGACTTTAAAGTTATTTATATTTGGGTTTTAGGAATATTGTGTTCTAGCATCGATCCCACACTAGTGGCTTCACCAGGACCCTCCACAGAACCCTCAGATTCTCTCCTTCCTCCAAACCATGCCTCCTTTCTTTGAATCCAGCTTTAACAAAATTATGTTTATTCTAATAATTAATCGTCATTTAATAGAAAGATGAATTTTTAGTTGAGATCATTGAAAGGTTTATTTTCTAATTGGGAAGAAAAAAATGTTTCTTCCACAACAACAACAAAAGCCCTTTAAAAGCTAAGCATGTAGGGACAAAAAGGATAGTACAGATGATAGGTGCTTGCCTTGTACATGGGGTGACTCAAATGTGATTCCAAGCATTCCATATGGTCCTCTGAGCACCGCGAGGGATGATTCCTGAGTGCAGATTTTGGAGTAAGCCCAAGCACTGCCAGGTGTGGTACAAAAAAAAAAAAAAAAAAAGCTGAAAAGTTTTTATCGTTTAGAAGGTCTAATTAGCCAGAAGACATTTAGTAAGTGTTTTGCAGTAACTAGCCCTCTTGGTGGCAGTCAACGGAACCACAAATGCTGTGGGTTCCCTGATTTTTAACCATAAAACTTGGAATGTTTGGTATAGAAGAAACAGTACAGCAGGTAGAACACTTGCCCTGTGTGCAGCTGACCCAGATTTGACCACTAGCACTTCATATGGCTCCCAGAGCTCATAGCAATCCCAAAGCAAGACACAGGAATAAGCCCTGGACAATACTGGCTGTGGCTAAAAACAAACAAAATAATTAGGATATTTACAGGTTCAAACATAGTTGCTAAGGATTAAGCTTTAAAATTGTATTTGCAAAGAAATTTCATCTCAGATAACAGTAAGTACCGAAATTTAAAAGAGTCTAATTACATATGAAAAGTTATTTTATGTATTTAAATACCATAAATACTTGAGTATAAGCGAACCCGATTATAAGCCAACCCTTCTAATTTTACCCTAAGAAGTGGAAAACTTAGTGACTCGAGTATAAACCAAGGTGGAAAATGCAACAGCCACTGGTAAATTTCAAAAATAAAAATATATACCCAAAACAAGTACAATAATTGAGGAATCAGTAAATAAATAAATAAATAAGAAAAAATAAATACATGATTACACTTATAATACATGTATACCATTAACATGCCACATTAACCTATAGTATTCAATAGCAACTTTAATAAAGTGAATAAACCATTTAAGACAGTAAAGCATTGTAGATAAATGCTTAAAATCCTGAATCTTTATACTCTAAAACCCCTGATTATAAGGATTCAGTATTTATAAGCATTTATTCACACAACTTTACTGCCTTACATGGCCTTTTCACTTTATTAAATGTGTCTTTGAATATTGTGGGTTAAATAGTTCAGTAGCATCCAAATCAGTTCAGCCGCCTACTTCTTCAGCTCAGCCACGACTTGTGGACTGAGTTGTGGACTGAGTTGATGCACCGCCCCTCAAGCAGAAAGCAGAAGACGACTGAAGACTGCATTTGATTTGGTGCGTGGGCAAGAAATATAACGCAGCCAAGAAATGTAATGCCGTTAGCTTCAAAACCAAAAAATGGGTAGAGTAATATTAATTGCTTCTTTTTTGTGATTATAAAGGAAAAATAATAAAGCATCCATAGGTTGATTTTCACATCTAGGAACTTAAATACTATGGTTATTATTACTTATTCATTTAAATAATACCATTCACCCGCCTTCCCTTTCCACTGACCTCCTACCTAGCACCTTTAAATTGGGCAGCAGGAGATACTGTAGTGAACATATTATCTTTCTACTTTCACAAGTACCACAGTTGGGGTTCAGGATCAATTCTTACATTTTAATCCTATCTGCTGAAGAATTTTTAAATTACATAACTGAAAAATGACTTGAGCCATAATTTATAGATTTTTCCTCTACAGGAAATAGTTATTCTGGTTTTTAAATACAATTATTTTATAATGCTGTGAAAAACTGAGTGATCTCACAAATACCAATTGACCATAAATAAAAATAAACAAATGGAAAACGTGAATGACAAGATCCCCATCAATATAACTCTAGGTTCTATACATTTATTATGGTATACATTTCAAACCCAGTCTCATTGCACTAGGAGGTAGGGAGAAGGACATATATTTAACACATTTATATATATATTAAAAGGTACATATATTTACCTCTCCCCACTTCTTTTGTCCTCTCCCCTCCTCTATTCTCCCCTTCTCTCGTCTTCTTTCCTCTCCTCTTTTCTCTCTCCCCTCCTCTCCTCTCCTTTTATTTCGTCCTCTCCCCTCATCTCCTCTTCCTGTCATCTTTCCTTCTGTCCTCTCACTCTCCCTTCCTGTCCCCTCCACACTCCTCTCCTCCACGTATTCTCCCTTGCTCCTTCCTCCTCACTCCTCCCACCCACCCTACTCTTTTCTCACCTTCTCTCTTGATCTCTTTTCTTCTTTCACCTGCCCTTTTCTCCTCACCCTCCAGTACCCTTCTACTTTCTTCTTCTACTCCTCTCCTCTTTTCCTCTTTCTCCCTCTACACTCCCTCCATTGATTCCTTCAAGGCACATATATCTCCTGCCATATAATAGCATAGTTCCTGGTTCTCAGGCTTTCAGAAACAGACCTGCTAATTCAACGGTTTTCCTGGTCCTCAAGTTTACAGTCAACAGTTTGTGTGATTTCTTGGCTCCATAGTTCTATGAGTACATTCCTATTTCACTCCTCAGAAAAAATAAGTCTATGATCCTATTATATATCCTATTATTTTTGTGGAGATCACTGATTCACATATATATAATGTATATATAAAAATTTCTATATTCTGTGCTTCCATTTCTATTATTCCAGAGGACGATCCAAAATAACACACCAAGAATTGACCCTTAAAAAGTTTTGAAATTTTTCTGTATGTCTAAAGATAGCTAACGGACTTTGAAAATTTTATTTTTCAGCCACATACTGAACTTCCTCATTTCCGTTATGCTAGTTATATCCAGGTCCACTTGTTTTTGATGATTTGAATAATTGTTACTTCTTTAAGATAAAATTCCTCTTCAAGGGTGCCTTTCTCTGCCCTACATCACTTAGGTACCCTGCAAGTAATTTACATGTTTTCTCTGTTGTATTAGACTCTATATATTGGTTATCTTTTTGTCTGGGTCTCACCGGCTAGACTGTAAGCAATTTCTATTCTTTTATTTATGAATACAAAATACCTAATGTATAATTTATTTCATATCTTTCAGTGAATTCTCTTTCTCTCCTTTTTTTTTTTGTTTTTGTTTTTTGGGCCACCTCCATGATGTTCAGGATTTACTCCTGGCTAGTCTCTCAGAAATCCCTCCTGGCTTGGGGGACCATATGGGACACTGAGGATCAAACCGAGGTCCCTCCTGGGCCAGCTGTGTGCGAAGCAAACACTCTACTGCTATGTTATTGTTCCAGCTCTTGAATCTTATTTCTCACTCTGCAAACTTCTTTACATATTCCTTCAATTAACATTATAGATTCAGTATGTAACTAATTTTAAACTCCAATATATCAAATACTGTACATTAGATCTTAAATAAAGTATATTCCTATTCAATTGTCAGGTATTTAAAAGCACGTGGATATGTGAAAAGAAAGTATAGTTGGCTAAAGATACTTATGTATTATAGAAAGCAATATCTTTCAAAACCTTAGATTTTTAAGTTGTACTACTTTTTTGTTTTATATCTGTTCTTTTTTCCTTCACAAAACATTCATCTTTTATTCTTCTTATTTACATAAGTGTAGCCACTACTATCTTGAATATATGCTATAAATGTTAATGCAAAAAAGATTGACAATTATATTCTTTTTTATCGATAAGGAAGGCTATGATTTAAACTGTCCATACATATATCTGTTCAAGAATAAACTTAGAGTTTATATTTTAGGATATATAGTATGTGGATCGTTTAATGTATATATTTCAATGAAGACAAACTGTAGTTCATTAAAATATTCATTTTGTCAATGAATCATAATCACTTAACATTACAAAATACTTCAATGCATTTTTGAGTAGACACCTACATAGTTGCTTTGAAATGTTGAAATGTTTATGCATACATTCAAATGGTAAAGATAAAATATTGGTCACATTTTTTCATTTGAGAAACTTTAGTGTTTCTTTGAGCAACATGATAAAAATCTCAGTTTAACAAATAGAGTAAGTTTGTAGTTCATTCCTGGATCTGTGACTTTTCCTGTTTAGTTTTTAGCTTACTTGGTTACATAACCATTGCTTTTGCTTAAAGGTCAGCCAAGAGTAAAGTTATATCTTGCTGGAGGTGAGATGTAAACAATGTCTGATCTTGCCCTGCCATTTTTCTTAAATCTTCCACAGAGCTGGGTGAAATTGTGCCAGTATTCATAAAAGAAGATTATGTTTTAGAATCTGTATTGTATTATTCAATAAATATTTCAAGGTGTCTGCAAACAGGGATTAATGGGTATTATATTTCAGGAAACCAGAAAGGTATCAACCAAAAGAATTAAATAAAACACTCATATTTGATGCTGTTATAAACCATAACTTAAAATAAAATGTGTATAAACTTCCTTTACTTTTGTTTCACTTTCCTGTCATAAGATAATACAGAATAAAATGACATGAAACCAAAATAAAGTATTTAAAGCTATAAATTTGACCTTGATGCAGAAAAGTAATGCTTTTTTCAATCATTGATGTTAATAGCCAGCAATGGTGCCTGTATGCAATTAAAACATCTGGATGAAAATGTACATTTCTAAGATTCAGTACTGTGTTTCACTGATATACAAAATATCAGTGCAATTGGAAGCAGCTGGATATAAAGGGATAATAATTAACATCTTTGAACTAAAATTCAAAGTACAGTATGTATTAATCTCTTCACTCTTATTTAAAATTATTGTTTCAAAAACATTTATTTCTATCATCATTGAAATAGAACTGGACATAAATTGTATCTTGATTTGATACTTATACTTATGGCACATCATTTAAAAATATTTTATAGAATTCCCTTAAGACCCTAGCTTACTGTCCCAGTTTTGTGTTTCTGATTCTGTTCCTAAGCTAGAGAATTTTATTAATAAAAAAAGACCCTAGGAGTGCCAAGAATAACCTATAGTAATTTAATATGTTTTCTTTATATATACCTTCATTTATATTCTGAGTTGTTAATTTTTAAGTATAAGTCCCTCTTATTCAAATATAATCTAGACCTTAAACAAAGAAAAATTAAGATCTAAAATCTCTTCTGTTATTTTCATGGTTTTACCCTTTCTGAAAGTGTTTTATTTTTTGAATAATCCATGTCACAGTCAGAGTTTAGGTTAAGTCTACTAAAAATAGACTCAGATGAATTCCCCTCCTTTGAATTTTTATTTTTATTACTTTTATCTCTAAGAAAATTTTAACTGAGCTATAATAGAGAAGCATTATATTAATTTTAATGTATGTCATAATTATTTAATCTGTATAGATAGTAAAATGATTACACTAGTAGGTCAATTTAACAGCTATCTCAGTCATTTTGTTGTTGTTATTCTTTTTGGACCACACCCTGCCAGTACAGAGTGCTTACTCTTGATTCTGTTCTCAGATTTATCTCCTTGTAGGGCTTAGGGAACTATGCAGGATGCAAGGGATCAAGCCCAGGTTAACTGCTTGTATGGAAAGTAACCTACCTATTGTACTCTAGCACTCACCCAAGTAATCTTTATGCACTGTAAGGCTCAAAAAACAAGTTTACAAAAGTGATTAATTATAAAAACTACTGAATTTTTTTTGCAAGTTGACAATAGTCTTTAACTTAAGGAATATTAGAGAATATTAATATATTCCCTATATATAAGGAATATATAATAATAGGAATATATATTCTTATAGGAATATTATATAATATATATTCTTATAGGAATATTAAGGAATATAAGATGAATCATTGAGAGAGAAGTTTCTCTAAAGATAAACTCAAAGTTCAGTCTAGAGGATAAAACTTATTGTTCCAGAGTCTCTCTTAAGACAAAGAACGGGGAAGGGAGAGATTTTCAGCATTTCAAGCTCTTTATTTTGGGGATGTGGTTGGACCATCTGCATCAGCTTTGAAAGCCATATTCTAATATTGATATTTAATTTATCCACATTATTCACTAAGAAAAGAAACTCATTAAAGGAAGTGTAAAAAATGAGAGATTTAGAGATAAATGTGTTCTAGATCAGGAACTGTATTCATCCTTCCTAATGAAATGTCATTGTTTTTTTGGTTTTTGGGTCACACCCGGCAGTGCTTAGGGGTTATTCCTGGCTCCATGCTCAGAAATTGCTCCTGGCAAGCACGGGACCATATGGGACGTCGGGATTCGAACCGATGACCTTCTGCATGAAAGGCAAACGCCTTACCACCATGCTATCTCTCCTGCGAAATGTCATTTTTTTTTATTAATTTGTTTGTTTATTTATTTATTTTGGGTTTTGGGCTAACCTAGTGGTGGTCAGGGAATGCTCCTGACTCTGCACTCAAAAGCTACTTCTGGCAGGCTCAGAGGATCATATAGGATAACATATAGAACCCAGGTCGGCTGTGTGCAAGGGAAAAGCCCTACCTACTGTGATATTACTTTAGCTCCAGAAACATCACTGTTTTAAATATATCATTTGCTTCCGTATCTCTGGTGTTTAGATTACCTGCCTCATCTTTCTCCTTCAAAAGTGGTTAGCTTTTGGGTCCTGAATGGTGGCACAAATGGTAAGGCATCTGCCTTGCCATCTGATAACCCAAGCCAGGAGTGATTTCTGAGCACATAGCTAGGAGTAACCCCTGAGCATCACCTCCCCCTCCAACAAAACAAAACAAGACAGCAAAAAAAAAAAAGTGGTTAACTTTTGTTTGTTTGGGGAACCAAACCCAGGTGTGTGTACAGGACTTACCACTGGTTCTGTGCACAGGAGTCACTCCTAGAAGTGCTCAGGGGACCATATGCTGTGCTAGAGATGGAATATGGGTTAGTCTCATACAAGGCAAATGCCTTACCTCCTGTTCTATCTGTTAGCTTTTGAAAATAAATATATTATGTCCTCCAGAGCCTACACTCCATTTTTTATATTTTTATTCAGAATTCTGAGTCCTTCAATAATTCTAACCATAACTAACTCTAACTATGACTATAACTATATATATAACTACTAAAAATGTTTCCTTGTGACATTAACTTGAGACGGTGTTGATCTTCAAGGTGAGAATTCATCCCTAATAAAACATGGCTAGTATATGTCCTAGGTAAAATGATTTAGTTAGAATGTACAGCGTTTCCAAATGAGTACCCAAGAATGAACAAAATAGCAGTAAATACTAGAATAAATAATAAATACATGTTGGCTCCAGATGTGCACCAGGCAAGCATAGAATAAGACCAGTTAGGGTCTTATAAATGTAAGGGCAGCATGGACTAAAAAAGAAAAAAAGAACAGATCTATAGGAACTTTATATTTTAAGGTTGCCTTCTGAGAGCCCTGCAACATTGTCTAGCCTCTGATCTTCATGTGCTTATTGAATTGTTAAATTGCTTACTAATTGCCCTTAATGTCTGTCAATAATGGCTCATCTATTGAGAGCCAGAAAATGTGGTAGGGGTGATACTGTATTGTCTACCTACAAGTGTGTAAGACCTGTGGTGATGGCTACCCAGATGACTAAAGGTTGGATGGTCCTTGTGTGCTTGTCTCATTGTATGTTTGTTTGTTTCCTTTTCTATGACCAGCCTCTGTTGATAAAGGTCAAAAGTGCCAATCTTATTGGCATGAAACAATCCAAGATTCATAAGTGGGTTTTTTCCTCAAGTACTTATGTGTTATATTTGATATTCTTTCTTCCCTTTTCTCATGGTAAGATACTTTGCAGTTTTTTAGAGTTATTTTTTGGGGGGCCACACCCAGTGACGTTCAGGGGTTACTCCTGGCTATGCGCTCAGAAGTCGCTCCTGGCAGGCACGGGGGACCATATGGGAACCGGGGGATCGAACCGTGGTCCATCCTAGGCAAGGCAGCAGGCACCTTACCTCCTGCGCCACCTCCCGGCTCCCATACTTTGCAGTTTTTTAACTGAGTAGATGGTATCCCAAAATAAAAATTAGAATTTCCTTCCTCTGTTAAATCCAGGAGTGAAAAAATGTTTTTAGGTTGTGACAAATGAATGAAAGTAAAATGCTATTTGCACTAGCTTTGTTTTCTTAATGAAAGAGAACATGTTCTTTTTTACATTTGATACTCAGAAAGTACATGTGATGCTTAGGTCTGGCACTTTGGACTTTAGGAGGATCTAGGCAATATAAGTTATGACAAAGAGTACCCACGATTCCTGATATCAAAACAATGTATTGAATCTGGGCCACTGATTTCTGAACTTAAATATCTTCATTTTCATGTGTACCTGCCTCTTTCTAAGTCAATGGTTTTCGATCTTGATTCATTTTAGAACCAGCAGGGGTACTTTATTTATTTATTTAAAATTTTTATTTAAGCACCATGATTTCAAACATGTTTGTAGTTGGGTTTCAGTCATACAAAAAGAATGCCACCCCTCTACCAGTGCAACCTACCCACCACTAATGTCCCCATCTCCTTCCTCCCAACCCCTTGCCTGTATTCAAGACAGGCATTCTATTTCACTCACTTACTACCATTGTCATGATAGCTTTCAGTGTAGTTGTTTCTCTAACTGCACTTGCACTCACCATTCTTTGTGTTAAGCTTCATATTGTAGGCTGGTCCTTCCAGCCCTCATCTCTATTGTCTTTGGAAATTATTACAATAATGTCTTTCATTTTTCTCAAATACCACAGATGAGTGAGACTATTTTATGTGTATCTCTCTTTCTCTGACTTATATTTCACTGAGCATAATAGTGTCTATGTCCATCATTGTATAAGAAAATTCCATTTTCTTGTGGCTGCATAGTATTCCATTGTCTATATGTATCATATTTTCTTTAGCAACTCATTTGCTGTCAGGCATCTCAGGTATCTGGGTTGTTGTTTCCAGATTCTGGCTACTGTAAGTAATGCTGCAATGAATATAGATGTGTAGAAGTCATTTTTATATTGTTTCTGTGTTCCTAGGTTATATCCCTAGGAGTAGCATAGCTGGAAGCAAAGGTACTTTTAAAATTAGATTTTTTTCACTCCATACATCTTATATTCACTCTTTTTGAAGTGGGACTTAAGCAGTAGAAGTTTAAGAATATTTCCATTGATATATAATTTATATATGACAATTTCAAGTATTCAGTACAATTATAATCATTTATATTTATAACTATACACATGTAACATATATAGCAAAATGATCTCAGCAATGAGTTAAGATTAATATTCATACTCCTTAGATTGCCAAAGGAAATTATGGGAATTAAAGAAGAAAGATTTTTCTCTTCTCAACTTTATACTATTAAACTATAGCAATCAAAATGGTGTGGCATTCAAATAATGGCAGACTATCTTAACAATAGAACAGAAGTGAAAGCCTTTAGAGAAAATTTTAGTCATATGGACAGTTAGTCTTTTATAAAGAAGTTAGGTGCATGGAGTGGAGCAATAGTCTTCAAAAAATGATTCTGAAAACATTGGCTAGCCACATGTCAAATTAAGTGAATCTAGATCCCAGTTTCACATCACTTACAAAAAGTAATTCAGTCAGATAGATAGTACAGGACATTGGTGGAGAGAATGCACACTGGTGAAGATTGTTATACATTGTATGATTGTAATCAAACAATCATGAACAATTTTATCTATAAAAATTATATGAACAAGGAAAAAAACAAAAAAATGAAGAAAAAACAGAAAAAGAAAAAAATTATTATGAACAACTTGGTGTCTAAATTAAAAAGTGTAATTTACAGGGGAACATTGGTGGAGGAGGGTGAAAATTGATGGTGGGTTTTGACCCTGATCTTCTGTACGTCTGAAACCCAAATATGAAGAACTTTGTAACTCATAATGGTTTCAATAAAATTAATATATATATATATGTATACACATACATATTTAAAATGGGGCTGGAGAGATAGCATAGCAGTACGACTTTTGCCTTGCAGGCAGTCAATCCAGGACAGGTGGTGGTCTGAATCCCGACATACCATATGTTTCCCCATGCCAGCCAGGAACAATTTCTGAGTGTAGAGACAGGAGTAACTTCCGAGCACCACTGGATGTGACCCCCAAACCAATAATAATAATAATAAAACAATAATAATAGTAAACAACAATAAATAACAATAATACATACATATTAAAATAAAATAATAATATAATTTTAAAAATCCCTCCCTCCAAAAACAAATTGATTTTACATTCAGAGTAATTTCTCCCAGAACTCTGTGTCTTAAGCTATTTATAAATTAAATACTGGGCAGGAATTTAAAAATGTAATTTTAAGTAGTTTTTTTTGTTTGTTTGTTAGTTTGTTTTTGGTTTGGGGGCCACACACTGTGATGCTCGAGGGTTACTGCTGGCTAAGCACTCAAAAATCACTCCTGGCTTGAGAGACCATATGGGATGCCAGGTTAGCGTGTGCAAGGCTGATGTCTTACCACTTATGCCACCACTCAGGCCTCTAAAAATGTAATCTTTAATAAAATATCATTATATATGCTGAAAGCTAGAATAATTTCTAAGGATTATTTAGAAATTTTTGGGAGGTCGGGGCTTTTGTCTTGAATTCTCACTTTATTTAGATGAATAAGAAATAATGGGGTATTTTTTGTTTTGTGTTTTTGTGTTTTGCTACAACCAGAAATGCTGAGGGGTTATTTCTGGCTCAGAAATTATTTTGGAAATGCTTGAGAAGACATATGGGATGAACTTGAGTTGGCCATGCAAGGAAAATACTCTATATTGCTATTGCTCTGAATAAACTAAAATTAATTTTTATTTTATTTATTTTTTGGTTTTTGGGTCACACCCAGCAGCACTCAGGGGTTGCTCCTGACTCTTTGCTCAGAAATTGCTCCTGGCAGGCTCAAGGGACCGTATGGGATACCAAGATTCAAACCACCATCCTTCTGCATGAAAGGCAAACACCCTATCTCCATGCTATCTCTCCAGCCCCTAATTTTAATTTAAAAAAAAATCAAGCATTTGGAATTCAGACAATGTGTGACCCTTTTTATTTTTCAAGTTTATCAAACACCTTTATCTTTAATAAGTACATTATAGTAGTATATTTATCTCAGGAAACTCAATCAAAATTTGTAATTTCTTAAGGCATGTAACAAATCTAATAAAGAATGAGACAAGTGCTCTGGATCTAAAACGGACTTTCCACATTAAATGTGTGCAATATGGGTGTTAATGGTTAAATGACGATTCACCAAGTTGTAATATTCCAAGGGATTATTAGTCAAGAAGGTGACTACTGTCAAGAAAGTGATTAGACAGAAACAAAATAGACGGACATGATTAACTCATTTAAAAGAATGTAACATTTCTAACTAATCTATTTATATCCAGTGAAATGTATTTTATGTGAAAAAATCATTAAATTTGCATATTAGCCTACTTTTGAATCATAATAAGATTCTTTAGGAAAAATATCCAAAGAGTGAGAAAGGGAATTCTGCTTTGCCCCAGAGAGAAATTCAAAGATTAATTCCACCACCTGAAGCAAAAGAATTTAGTTGTGGAAGATCAATCTTCAACATAGCAATTCACTTGAAAAAATTATTTTTCCAAATGTTTTTTAACATTTCTTTCATAATATGTAACATTTTTATACTGAAGCAATATACTCTATAAAGTATCCTTTATATTCATATTACTTTTCAAATGTTAGAAAATATCAATTGGAAACATTTGACTACTTAATATTATCTGGTCTATTAAAAAATCACTATAGTGATCATTGAGTTCTATAATTTTTTATTTTCCCTCTGTAAGTTTTAAGCCACACCTGGTGATGCTCAGAGGTTACTCCTGGCTATGCGCTCAGAAATGGCTCCTGGCTTGGGGAACATATGGGGCACCAGAGGATCGAACCTCGGTTTGTCCTAGGCTAGCATGGGCAAGGCAGATGCCTTACCGTTTGCGTCACTGCAAAGAATCCAAGTCAGACTTTCCATTTAGTCTTTGAACAGAATACTTAGACTGAACTAAATTTAAATTGTTTGTATAGTTCATAATCAGAGCTTCCTTTTTTCATTTGACTTTAAACAAATTATACCACTGGGAATTTAGTTTGTTATTTGTAAACAACAACTAAAGATTATCAAGTGTGAGATGTGGTACATAGGTTGTGAGAAGAATGATCATGATGATCATAAAAAATGTTTCAGAAGTTTATCAAATATTAGATTATAAACATTATTTGAAACTGTCTTCTATAATTCTATTTCCAAAATTTTTTTCTCAGAGAGTATATTAAAGATCATTTTTGAATAGACAGAGTAAAATTTTAAAACACAGAAAAAAGGAAAAGATTTGTGTTAAGCATTTTTAATTTGAAAA
This sequence comes from Crocidura indochinensis, assembly GCA_004027635.1. NCBI lineage: Eukaryota > Metazoa > Chordata > Mammalia > Eulipotyphla > Soricidae > Crocidura > Crocidura indochinensis. The sequence continues at coordinate 36,243 of PVKC010000732.1, forward strand.
CAAAAATCCCTAGAAATGGAAAACTTATAAACTAGAGTTCAGGAGAGATTAATTTTAGATTTTGAAATCTGGAAACTATAGAATTAAACAAGTTGGTGATTAGCCATATGACTTAACAAACAACTTAATTTCTTCTCATTTTGATTTCTCTGAATTCAAATTTGAGAAAATATTAGTTGGATGATTATGGTTTAGAATTTGTGCAGGAAAATTCTTTGCCCGGTTCTTATTAACAAGTTGGTTGGTATTATCAGCATGCTAATTATCATTATAGTGTGCTTGACTGTATCATGCTGATGGTAGTAAATGAAGTTATTAAGAAGAATCTAAAAGAAGAGACCACATTGGATTTTTCTAACGACTGCATTCGCTTTCTATTACTCAGTCTGACCCTTTCCCAAGACTATTATTCTTTGTGATGCACTTCCTCACTTTTTAAAAAATATTAAATCTCTCTATGGGGTTAAAATCAAATGCCTAAAGCATTTGATAACATTGATGTAATTTAATTATTTTACTGACTTTTTGCACATAGTTTACAGTTACAAGGTCCTAAGTAACCATAACAACTTCCGTCTGAAGTAGAAAATTGACTCAGAAATTGTCAAGAAATTGGTTCATAGTAAGGCAAGTAAATTATGAAGTCAAAATTCAGTCACAACAGTGTGAATTTTGGAATTCCCCAAGTTAAATTTAGACCATAGTTCTATGCCTCCTCTTTATGTAAAAAAAAAAAAAAAAAAAATGTAGTTGCAGTCTACGTCATTGTATAAATTCTTCCAATCATTTGATACCTATCACCATTTCAAAACATTTACTGAGTAATATAGCCAGTAATAAGATTCTTTAAACCTTAATGTACATTTTGATTAAGAATATATAATTTACCCACTACTGCCATGGCACTGTCTTACTCCAAAGACGGTTCTTATGACACTGTGACAACCTAGGAACAGCAGTAGTCTGCTTTCAGGGCAGAATTCTCTGTAATGCTACCTAATGGTGAGACAAAACCTGAAGACACTACAAACCACCCAGACTTTGACATAGGACTTGTACAGAAACCAGGATCTATAAGTACAGAAACCTGACAGCAACAACTGTGATGGTGAAGAACTGTGTCTGGAACCACAGAGAATAACTAAGGGGTTAGATAACATAGTATGCCTGGAGCAAAATACTTCAAAATACTTCAGGGGTAAGGTCTCCCTGTTTTAAGGCCAAAGGTTTTTCCTTCCAATTTCTTTCATATTTTGGTGTGCCAAGCAAACAACAACTGCCACAAACACGCATAATTTTTTTAGTGTATCTCCTATCGTTTAAAAAAGAAAAGAGCATTCTAAACCTTCTGCTATTGTATTAATAACTTTTACCGTGTTACAACAATTTTCACAAATATAACTGCTTCTGAACTCTCTTCTTCTTTTTTCAATACTCTTTTTACACTTTCTAATTTCTTTCTATTTTTTAATAACTTTGCTTTCTGTCATTGTGAAATAAATGTATTATGATTAGTTATATCAATTATGTAATACATTTTCTTTAAATAAATAAATTTATTAAAAAAAAGAATATATAATTTAGAAAATTCTGAACATAGAGAAAATAAAAATCAGGGTAAGTAAAAAAGGTGATATCAGACATTAGAATGACAGATCAAGTATTTGGGATTTTATCTTAATGTGATTAACAAGGTTATTTTTATAACAGATTGATAATTACAGTTTTCAAAAATATTTAATTTATATATACTACAGGTAATACAATGAAGTAGAAAAGCAGACTAGGAAAACTAGTACAGAAGCTTTTGGAATCCTCCAAGCACTGATTTGCTTAGGGAAAAGGTCTTGGAAGGGAAGAGAAAAAGAAAGATGGTTGGTTCACAAATCATTTTGAAGAAAAAAAGGAACTTTTTTGAGTCAATGTTTTAAAGAAAAAATTATTTGGAAGTAATAAGTTATATATACGAGTTGGTAAAAAGGTATGTGCTTCTAATTATTTTTTCTTTAACTGGTAAACAAAAACTTTGTAGAACTAAGTCCCCCTTTGTTTCTTACTCAGATATGGATTTTTCTTATAATATATGCTTTTGTGATATAATACATATGACCTATGTTACATATTATATTACATATATGTAGTATAATATAAATTTTTCTAATAATTAGAATTGCAGTTTGTCTATTTTTGCTGATTTCACTATCCTTTTTGTCCAGCATTCTTTTTGAAAACTGACTTAGTCTTAGAGGATCATAGGATTATTTTATTCTCAATTTCACTAGTTTTCTGGCTGTTCAGTGAAAGAAAGAGAAAGAAATCAGAAAAAGGACAATTTTGGTACAAGATATTTTGTGGTTTCACTTATTTTCAGGTATTCAGACACGTAAGATACAAGCTCAGTGTTCAGAATATGTCTCTATTTGGAACATAAAACTGAATTCTACTTAGGTCATTCCCCATGCCTCCCAAGGCAGAAGTTCTTGTCCTTAATTATCTTTATCTATTATTTCTTTATTATGGATTTTAACACATTTTGTGTTAGTTACACAATTGATGTCATTATCATTTAGTTTGGATCCTTGGGGCAGCATTTAGACCTGGAGTTATACTTTTATTAGTTTTTTATTGTTTAAAGAAGATGAAGAGAAGCAGTGAAGAGAAAGAAATTGTGTTTGTGTGAAGGTAAACTGATAAGAATTGCAGTCAACAATATGTTTGCTACCCACACAGCTCCTACAAACTCTAAGAAGTGATCATTATAAATGTCCTATTTTTTATTTTATTTTATGGAAACCAGCATGATTTACAAAGTCCTTCATAGTTGGCTTCTAGATGTACAATGAATCAGGGCCAATCTGATCACAGTATCAACCTCCCTCCATCGATGTTTGCATGATGAGAGCATCCCATACCACCACCATCCCTGCCTCTCAGCCTGTCAGCATAACAGGCCCCTTTTGAGTTTAGATTGTTAGAGTTTGAACCTCTTGATGCCATTATTGATACCTTTGTCTTGGATATTTAGTTCTGTCCTGCTTTAACATCACAAATGCACTTGAGACCACTTGGCCCTTGGCCCCTTGCTTTTATATTTGTTTTCTCCTCCACTCAATTTTTTCCTTCTCCTCACTCTACTCTGGGGTCAAAGGTGTTCAAAATAACTACCATCTAAACCACTGCGTTTCTTAATGTATTTATTCTAAATACCATATATAAGTGATAACAATGAATATACTATTTTAAAAGTGTGTTTATGTATCTATGAAATTGACAAAGTTAAAATACTAAGATTAATCTTCTGTTGCTTTTTTGCTATTTCCAGAGATAATCAGATACTTTCTAAAGCAATAAGGTATCTCTTTATCAGGAATGAATTTGATCATGAAGTGATAAATCGCTTCCTATAGGATTAATGATTGAACAAAGAAACAATGACAATAAGGCTGGAGATGAGTTATTAGGTGAATAAAATGTAGCCTATTCTTTAAATATTGTAGTCACCCAATTCCATTTATTTGGTGATATGCTGACATCCAAGAATTTTCTATGCACGTAGATATAATTTTATATTGCACAGTTTTATCTTTACTGTAACTCATTAAATAATTTAATGAATACTGTACTTTTCTTGAAGTTCCTCTTAACATATAGTTCAAAACCTGAACATAGCAGATGCTTATTTAATAAATGTAACTAACTGAATTATACATTAAATCATATAAGGTATATACATTATATGCCCTATCCAAATGTGTTTCTTATTTTTCTTCTTCTTACTGAGTATGCTTCTCCATTTCTAAGTTTAACCTAGAAAAATATTTAAATGCATAAAAAATATGAGAAAAAGCATGGGTTCTACTTTTAAGAAATAACTTATATCATATTATATCAACGCTCTCTCAATTTTTATTTGTCTAATGGGGTTCCATTTTCAAAGCTCATTTGTCTATATTTCAGTTTCTAGAATTTATTATTCTCTATATAGAGTAGAAATCCCACAATTTTTGTAGGAATTGAAATATTGCCTCCATCTATCTTTTCTTATTTTATTCTTTGTTTCATCTTTTACTTTCTATTTAAAAGAAAAGTGAAATTGAATGATATCTTTAAATACCATGATGACAACTAAATAATGAAAATTCAGAAGAAGCAATTGAGTGTATGACAGCCTGAAGAACATAACTAAGGTGTGAATTTCTAAGACTATTTTTTGGCCTATACTGCCTCCATACTTTAATTACATAAATGTTTTAAATAATAATTTAAGGCATTCATTTTTATCACCAATCAACAGCCCTCCATGTCATGGAAGCATGTATTAGTATATAAATTTTACTAGTGGAAATTTACTAGCTTAAATTCTGTTAACTTATTCTGGCCAGATAGTTTTATAAAGATGACACTGGCATAAGTTTCAATGATAACCTTTCAGTATTAAAGCAGAAATTTGTATAGATTCAAGATTGATTCGTGGAATAAATTCTAATCCAGGATCTTTGTTTTAGACTATGTCTCTAAAAATATTGTGTAACATATTTTATATAACAAATACTTTATTGTAAGAAATTTAATATAGAAAGTTTAGCACAATGAATTAGCAAGGTCTTTCTAAATGATGCAAGATAAAGTGAGAAACAAGAACTGTATTTTAAGGTATTCATTAATTTATATCATCCATAAATAAGTATAGTGCCTACTGTGTCTTATGTATGAAATACCCTGTTGGTAGATAATAGGTCCTGATGTTTGAAAGCTAAGTATTTCATACTATTTTTCAAACAGTTCTTTAAACCATTCAGTTTCATGAAAAAAAAAATCAAAATTACTCTACACACAACAGAAAATACAAACGAATAAAATATTTTAAACTAACCTAGTTTCCTATTGTGCACATGATGGTGGGAAAGATTTCATTAGAATAAAGAGTTCTAAATCCATTCCAGATGAATCATCTAGATTATTGAAATAAAAGAAGCAGGGCTGGAGCGATAAAACAGTTGGTAGGGCACTGCATTGCATGCAGTCAATCTGGGTTCAAACCCCAGGTCCCAGACATTTCCAAAGCCTTTGAGGAGTGATCCCTGAAGGGAGAGCTAGAAGTAATCCTTGAGCAGCACTGGGTGTGTGCAAATGATCCAGAATAGGAGAAATAAAAGAAGCTATATTTTGAATAAAATATCTCATCATGCAGCTATAATAAGTTTTCTCTATAGTATAAATGAATTCTAAACATACTTCATGATGTCTCTGTTTACAAAGCCATCACCTCAGTTTTTGTAATTTTTTTGTAAAATTTTGTAATTTTTTATAATAAGCTGGTCCTAATGTTGAAGAAATAACTACTTCCTGATTAATATTAATTTTTGACATAAAATATAGTGCTTTCTCTTTGAATAGATCAAATTCTTTTGTAAGTGGTACAGTATTATATTTGCTTAAGAAATCAAACATTTTCTGCTATGTATTTTATATTAATCAAAGAGGACATATTACTAGACACAATAAATATAGTGAGCAACATTATCTAGATTATGAAGTCACTTAGTGTAACACTAACATAATTGAATTCTTCTGACTAGAAATCTTAGATTTCATACTTATCCTTCTTTTTATATGTATATTAGTTTTATTTTATACTATTTATGTTTTTTGGCATACAAAGCAATGCACTTCTACAATTATTATTGAGTCAAAAATTAAACAAATATGCTCTGAACTCAGAGCTTTGTTTACTTTGTTTGTAATATTGTAAAACTTCATTTCATTACACTAGAAAGATATGAAATACTCCCATTTCCTACAGAGGTCTGAATTCCTCAGCTACTTAAATTAGTTAATCTCATTGCCATGAATATGATTTAAGGTATCTAAAAGTACTCAGAACCACACCGTCCTTATTGCTAATAATTTTGGTGACTAAATAACTTCCAAAGATTTCTCAGAAAACAAAAGAATATGTCAAATTAATATTAAAAGTTTAGGTCATTTCTCACTAGTTTAGATTATTTCAGATGATGAAAACTAGAATACTATGGTATTTACTTTAAATTTATATCTCTTAAGTCTTAGGATATTGGGAAATTTCAGAAGTTCATTCAGCTTTCTCTATTATTATTCTTTTAAAAAAATTAGAAGGACTGGGACCTGAACAGTGCACAGCGGTAGGGCGTTTGCCTTGCCGGTAGCTGACCTAGGATGGACAGCTTTTTGTTCCCCTAGGGTCCTAAGCCAGGAGCGATTTGTGAGCTAATAGCCAGGAATAATCCCTGAGCGTCACCTGGTGTGCCCCCCAACAAAACAAAACAATACAAAACAAAACAAAACAAAATCAAAGATATTCATGACTGAGTTACAGTCTTACAATACACACCTCCCTTCACCATGAACATTTCCCACCACCAGTGTCCGAGGTTTCTCTCCCACTATTCCCCTGCTGCAGAGGGTTAGACAGTTTTCTCTTTCTCTCTCTCTGCATTCCTCCCCCCCTTTTTTGACTTTTAGATAATGTGGTTTGGAAGTAATGGAAGGGTACCGTGCCAATCATGCTTGTCCAGCATGATCATTTCCACTATCATTTTTATAATTGTTCCTCCTCTAGACAAACTGCACTGCTTTACTACTTGTGGAAAAGTTCTTACACTGAACTGGTCTTCCAAATTTTCCTTTCTATTGCTTCTGGATATTATTACCATACCTTTAGCTATCCTAAATCATATATTTTTTTTAAGAATTTGAATACTATTGTTAGTGGAAAATTGAGACCAATACTATATGGGACGCTTGGATTCGAACCAACCACCTTAGCTCCTGGATGGACTGTTTGCAAGGCAAACACTGCTGTGCTATCTCTCAGCCCCCACCCCCCTGCTTTTTTTTTTTTTGGTCTTTGTTTTTTGGGTCACACCCGGCAGTGCTCAGGTATTACTCCTGGCTCTGAGCTCATAAGTCACTCCTGGCAGGCTCGAGGGACTAGATTGAATGCCGGGATAAGAATCGGGGTCCATCATGTGTTGGCCACATGTAAGGCAAAACGCCTTATTGCTGTGCTATCGCTCAGGCCCCATACTTTCTCTTATATCCCACAAATAGTGAGATTATCTTATGTCTAATCTTCTCTCTCTGACTCATTTCACTCAGCATAGTACTCTTCATATCAATCCATGTATAAACAAATTCCATAACTTCAATTTTCCTAACAGTTGAACAGTATTCCATTGTGTAGTTGTGCCCTGTTTATTTTATTCACTCAGTTGTTTTTATGTACTTGGATTCTTTCCAGATTCTGGCTATTGTAAATAGTGCTGCAATAAACATAAGATTGCAGAAAAAATTTTCTGTATTGTGTTTTTGGGTTCCTAGGGTATATCCCTTGGAGTGATATTGCTGGTTAATATATATCATATGGAAGCTCAATTTCTTTTTTTTTTTTTTTGGTTTTGGGGTCACACCAGGCAGCACTCAGGGGTTACTCCTGGCTCTGCACTCAGAAATCATCCCTGGCAGCTTCTGGGGGCCATATGGTATGCTGGGATTTGCATGCAAGGCAAATGTCCCATCATTGTGCCATGTCTCTGGTCCCTCAATTTCTATTTTTTAAGGAACATACATATTGTTTTCCAAAAAAGATGGACTAGTCTTCATTTCCACTAGAAGTGAATGAGAGTCCTTTTCTCTTTGTATTAATGCCAGTAATGCTTGTTCTTGTTCTTTGTTTTGTATGCATGTCTCTGTGGTGTGAGATATCTCAATGTTGTTTTTATTTTCATCTCCCTGATGATTAATGATATGGAGCATTTTTTCATGTGCCTCAGACATCTATATTTCTTCTTTGAGGAAATGTCTGTTCATTTCTACTCCCCATTTCTGGAAGGTAATAGACATATTTTTTTCTTGCTGAGTTCTACCAGTGCATTGAATTTCTTAGATATTAACGCCTTATCAGATGGATATTAGGTGAATAGTTCTGTGTGTAGTGTTTGTATCCTGGTTACTATTTCCTTTGAGGTGCTGAAGCTTTGCAGGTTAGTGTTACCCTTTTGTTTATGTGGCACATTATGCTAATTTGTTCATATAATGAGCCTATTAAGCCATTTTTGCCTCTCTGGAATAAATCTCAATAGGTCATAAACTCTGAGCCTTTTAGTGTTTTATTGAACTAATTTTACTAAAATTTTGCAAAGGATTCTTGCATCTATGTTCCTCAGGAATTGTTCTAAAATTTACTTTTCAGTGCTTTTTTTTTGGTGACAACTGATGGTGCTTAGGGTTTACTTCTGGCTCTGCACTCAGAAATTGTTCCTGGCAGGCTGGGGGACCAGATGGGATATGGAATTCAAACCACCATCTGTCCTGGTTCTGCTGCAAAAGCAGGCAAAGGTCCCTCTGTTGTGCTAGGTCTCTGGTCCCAGTTTTACAGTTTTTATAAATAGTTAATATTGGCTTTACAGAATCAGTTTTAAAAAAACTTTTTTCTCAATATTTAAGAAGAGATTGAGAATAGATAATATATATTCTTCCTTTAAGTTTGGTAGAATTTACTGTAAATTTATGACTAATCCTTTTTAAAAAATTATTTTATTATTTAATTACTCTTTTCCCTTTTTGGGGGGTAATTAAGCTGTTTTCTATTTCTTCCTTCCTCAGTCTTGGGAAATTGAAGGATTATAAAAGTCAATCTCACGTTCTCTAGGTTATCTTCCTTATTGACAAAAATTGTTTGTAGTTGTCTTTTGTGACCTTTTATTTTTCTGCAATTATTACTGTACCTTCATCTTTTGAATGGTTTATTTGATTTGCTAAGTTTCTACCTTTTTCTTTTGTCAGTCTGGCTAAGTGCTGACCAATCTTGTTTATTTTTCAAAGAACCTTCTTTTGGTCATGTCATTACTTTGTGTAATGCCCTTTTAATTTCTATTTTGTCTCCTTTTGCTCTATTTGTATTATTTCCTTACTTTTACCCACCTTTAGGTTTCATTTCCTGTTTTTCTAAAACTTTATATGTAAGTTTACTTTATTTTAGCCTTTTCATTTTTTTCTGTTATAAACCTGCATTGCTATACATCTCCTTCCTAGTACTTCATTTGCTATGTCCCATATATTCTGATAAGCTCATAAAATTATTCTAATTTGTTTCCAAAAGTTATTTTATTTCTTTTAGGAGTTCTTCTCTCACCTCATAATTATTAAATAGTTTATTTATTTTCCAAATGAGCTTATTCAAGTTTTTCTTTTGTGGCTAATTTCTACCATCCTAGAATTGTTATCTGAAAATATATTTAGCATGATTTTAATCACTATGACTTTATTAATATTTATTTTGTGTTCTAAATGTTGTCTCTCCTGAAGAATATTGGAATTGTATTGCCTTGTAATTACTAAACCCAGTGCTTCCAAAACCCAATTATTGTTTCTTTATGGATTTTGTCTGTTGATCTTTTTATTTTTAAAATTTTATTATTTTGTTTGATAGTTTGTTTAGACCATACCGGGCAGTGCTCAGAGGTTACTACTGGTTCTGCTCTCAGAAATAGCTCCTGGTAGGATCGGGGGACATATGAGATGCCTGGGATAAGGGCTAAAGAAATTGTGGTACATATACATGATGGAACACTATGCAGCTGTCAGGAAAAATGAAGTCATGAAATTTTCCTACACATGGATGGACATGAAAACTATTATGCTGAGTGAAATAAGTCAGAGGGAGAGAGAGATATACATAGAATAGTCTCATTCATCTGTGGGATTTAAGTAAAACAAAAGGCATTATTGTAATAATACCCAAAGACAATAGAGATGAGTATTGGAAAGACCGGCCCACAATATGAAGCTTACTAAAATGAGTGGTGAGTTCAGTTAGAGAAATAACTACAATAACAACTATCAGGGCAATGGTTGTGAGTGAGAGAAATAGAATGCATGTCTTGAAGACAGGCGGAGGGTTGGGGAAGAGAGATATGAGGTGGCATTGATGATGGGAAGATTGCACTGATAAAGAGGGGTGTTCTTTTTTATAACTAAAACCCAACTACAAATATGTTTGTAATCATGGTGCTTAAAGATAATAAAAAATAAAAAAAAATTGTTAATGCTGTCCCACAAATCATTTATATTTTATTCATTTTAAAATGTATTTTTTCTATTTTTTCTTTATTGCCTTATTTTTTCAATAAGTTCCTTATTGAACATAGTGTCTTATTTTCTTCTGTTGAGTCTCCTTATGGATTTTTTAATTCAACCATTGTACTTTGTTGCTCAATTATTTTTGTCTTATATTTCTATACTCTCATATTTTATCTTACATTAAATTCATTTTCATCTATTTTCTCTTTTTAGTGAGCATGTTGGGATTATTTCTTGCAGGGTTTATTAGGAAGTTTAGACAGTTTTCATATGCCTAGGGATTTTTCATAATTTTGGCTCTATTAATGTGGGTAAAATTTTGTTTGTCAAGCCCTATAGCAACAGATGTAGTAAGCCTATATACCATTACCAAATATTCAAAATCATAGTTACTGTAGTATATTTCTGTACCATATTTGAGCAGACCTAAATAATGACCAGGGCTACACATTAAGAATTATCCATTATATATCTGTGCCACATTCAAATAGATCTGATGGGAAACCTGAAATATACTTTGTTAAATAAAGCTTAGGAACAATTTTGTGTCGAGTTATGAAGCCTTGGTCAGTGGTAACGAAGAATTTGGCCTTAGAAGTGCTTTATAATAATTATGCGCCATGATTATTTAGCGTGTGTGACTCAACTTCAAGTTGGTAGGGTGCAAAGGTGCTGAACATCAATATTAAGAAGACTTAAGTAATAATTAGGAGTTAAGTTATCAGTATATGACTGTCTTCAAACTTTCCTATGCTGGTCACATGAATTTCAGAGTATCTGAATAACTTGGGTGGGATGGGATTAATTGGTTTCTCAATGGAGTCTTATTAACAGGTCTTGCCCTTCAAAACACATTAACTAGCCATGCTTTGGGGGATACATTATATTTGTTTACTAGTCATCTGTGGACTAAATGGGTACACATCTGCTTGGGTGCTTGTGTTATAAGAAAACATTTGAAGGCAGATTGATTGTCTTCTTTTAAAAGTCATAATACATATTGCTATCTAAAAATTGTTTAGGTGTCTAATCTTGTGCAATAAACTTTCTTGTATTAGAGCTTAGAGAAGATATGTTGATGCTGATGTTTAATTAAATTAAATTTTAATTAAACTAGATGTTTTAATTACTAATTATGATTAGTAATAATCATTTGCCTCTGACACAGAATATTCCTGACTACTGTTATAAACCTTTGGTTGACTTAACTTTTATTATTTTTGTTTGTTTGTTTGTTTTTTTGTTTTTGGGTCACACCTGGCAGTGCTCAGGGGTTACTCCTGGCTCCATGCTCAGAAATCGCTCCTGGCAGGCACGGGGGACCATATGGGGCACCGGGATTCGAACGGATGACCTTTTGCATGAAAGGCAAACGCCTTACCTCCATGCTATCTCCCGGGCCCCTGACTTAACTTTTAAACTTGCAAATACAGTAAAACTTTAGAAACTTTATAATTTATAATAGGGAGAAGTAATTGCAAGAAAGTGGTAAGAAGCAAATTTGGGGGGTGATAGAAATATTCTTTTTTTGTTTTTTGGGGTCACACCGGCAGCTCTCAGGGGTTCCTTCTGGCTCTGTGCTCAAAAATCACTCCTAGCAGGCTCAGGGGACCATATGGGATGCCGGGATCCGAACCACCGACCTCCTGCATGCAAGGCAAATGTACGACCTCCATGTTATCTCTCCAGCCCCTGATAGAAATATTCTTTATTTGGGTGATAATGGTTATATGCATATGTATCATATAAAATAGATATATGTATCAATATATACTATAATGTAATATATTTACATATTATGAAAAATAAGATATAATAAATTATAATATATGTATAAACATATATGATATATATATATAATTTACTAGTCAGCAAGCCAAACATTTATTGTCTTTATATTTTCTTACATATTAGTTGTATGCCTATTATTCTTTGTAGATGAATTTTAGCTAGCTAAAATGGGACTAAAATTCAATTCTATCGAAGTAATTAGATATTTGCTTTTCTATTGGTCACCAAATCCTAAGCTAATTGGTTGAGAAGCAAAGAAATGATGACCCTCTGAGTCTAGATAGAATATTAATTAAGTAATGGGTACGAGACCATTTTTAGGTTTATAACCCTTTAGAAATTACGAAAGAATTCATTTTACTTAGTGGATTTAGAAAGAAAAAAGTGACTAGTATTTTGTAAGTTTTACTTCTATTTAACAGAGTTTCCTTGGGCTTGAATCTAGGCCAATTTCAGCTTGATTGTTTTCCTTACATTCTCTCAGACTGAAATAAGGTTCCAGAGTTTGAATTCATAAGGAAACTCTCAGCGTGAAGGTCTATTTCTGAGTTCATTCTGACGGTTTGGGGGAAGATTCAATTTTGAGGGGGAAGTTTTGACACAGGTCACTCTGGGTTCTTTCTTGGAAACAAAAAGTGATAATGAGGAGCATGAAGAGAGTGATATTAAAATTTAGCAGGATATAATTCTCTGGCTTTGATAACTTCTATATTCATGGAAAATCTGCAACATCCCTTTTGACTTATTTTTTTTCTCAGTGCAGGCAAATCAGTAGGTACAATCTGACTTAAGAAAGGGAATTACACAGGAGAGAATCATTGAAGGTCACCAATTGCTCTCTACCAAGATAACCAAAAATTGTGTCTAGAGTAGGAGATAAGAAGTGTAAAATCATGTTTTATAAAAATGTATTTCTGACCTTCTGTATGCAGGAATTATTTAATTTAAAAATACCAAGAAAATCTTATATTGCTATAAAAAGAATTACATTTTATAGACTATAGTCACAAGTGCCTAATAAGTTATCACAGGATAAAATACTATCTTAAAATTATAAATGATAAATTTGCATTTTAATTGGTAAAGATAAGTACTAAAGCAAATATAGTTGAATGTTTTAATTCTAATGTCAGTCAACTGGATGATGGTGATGATGATTTTGACTTCTATGTCTACACTAGGTAGTGCTCAGGACTTCTAGCTTTGTGCTCAGTGATCATTCCTAGTGATGCTCAGGGGGGACCATGTGTAGTGCTGGGACTCAAACTCGGGTCTGCAGATGTAAGGCAAATATAAAAGCCTCTATACTATTGTCCAGCCCTGAATTATTTTATAATTATAACTTATGAATAGTCTTTATAATAATATAGTATAGATAATTTGATAGCATAAGTAATTGTTCAATTTTTGACTTGCTAGGTAATGACAACTCATTTCAGATCATTCAAATAATTATTTAACTTTGTTTTATATTTAGTATTTATTGATAAATTATAGAAATAAGGTTAAGTCCAAAGCTTAGTTACTTTAAGCAACACCTACTTTCCAAAAAGTTCCTGTGAACCTTAAATTAATAAAATGATAGAAAAACAAAATAATTTTAAAATATGAGCATAAATGCTATATTTTAGGCTAGTATTTTTAATTTTCCATTGGGCATTATTGAATATACTAAGTTTTATGAACATAGATAAAATTTTATAATATATACATTAATCAAGCTTCTATATCATTCATAACCCTACCAGCAAAAATTTTATATGGAGAGGTTATTACTTTTTGTAGGAATTTTAACAAACCAAAGGAATTATGTTAAGCTCATCAGAGACCAAAAAATTTTTTTTCTTTCATTTCATCTCATTTAAAATGTACAATTTTTAATGTATCTGTTGCCTTGGGTCAAAGGACTCTAGGGAAATATTTCAAGCTGATGATTGTTTTACTATAGCATTTCATCTTTCTCTTTGGATGAGGTTTTGAATTTCTAATCAAAAGTTCTCTTTTTCTCCCTTACCCCATTGTCTACTCTGATTGGGGTGAGTTACTCTGGGGGACAGATGTGGCTCATTGACCTAAGAACCATTCACTCTGGAAAGCGGGATATTAGCAGCGTCAAAGAAGGCCATTGGTTTAAGTTCTTTATGCTAATGTGAAAGTCAGAATTATAATTTGAATTATTTAAGTTCTTCTATAAACCTTCTTTTTATGGTCTTATGTTTACTTTGGGAATTAGGCTTCAGTTTTCTAAATTGCTTTTAAAAGGTGATGCTAAAATAATTCAGACTTTCTACATGAATGGACTTATCAAACGGAAAAAATTAAGTTGATAAAAAGCTAGATGTGTGGATTTGAAGATCAGAGCTTTCTGTAGAAGAGGTTTTGTGTCAGGGGTCCAGGAGTCAGGGACTGGTAGGGCGTTTGTCTTGCATGCTGCCAACCAGGATTTCATCACTGGCATCTTTTTGTCACACCCGGAGCGCTCAGGGGTTACTTCTGGCTCTATGCTCAG
>PVKC010000733.1:0-41574 GCA_004027635.1 Crocidura indochinensis
CTTTTCTTTTTTGATTTTATTTTTTGTTTTTTTGGGTTTTTTTTTTTTTACTTTTTTTTAACACCCCCTTCACCAGTGCAACTTTCCCACCACCAATGTCCGAAATCTCCCTCCCTCCCAACCCACCCCCACTGTACTCCATACAGGCTTTCCAGTTCCCTCACTCATAAATATGATTAGGATAGTTCTCTGTGTAGTTATTTCTATAACTCCACTCACCACTCATTGTGGTGAGCTTCATGAAGTGAGCTAGAAGTTCCAGCCATCCTCCCATTATCTCTGAGTATTGGTGCAAAAATGACTTTCATTTTTCTCAGAACCCATAGGTGAGTGAGACAATTCTACATCTCTCTCTCTCCCTCTGACTTATTTCACTCAGCATGGTAGATTCCATGTACATCCATGTATATGAAAATTTCATGACTTCATCTCTCCTGACAGCTGCATAATATTCCATTGTGTATATGTACCACAGTTTCTTTAGCCATTCGTCTGTTGAAGGGCATCTTGGTTGATTCCAGAGCCTGGCTATTGTGAATAGTGCTGCAATAAATATAGGTGTAAGGACGGGGTTTTTGTATTGTATTTTTGTGTTCCTAGGGTATATTCCTAGGAGTGGTATAGCTGGATCGTATGGGAGCTCGATTTCCAGTTTCTGGAGGAATCTCTATATCGCTTTCCATAAAGGTTGAACTACACGGCATTCCCACCAGCAGTGGATAAGAGTTCCTTTCTCTCCACATCCCCGCCAACACTGTTTGTTCACATTCTTTGTGATGTGTGCCATTCTCTGTGGTGTGAGGTGGTACCTCATAGTTGTTTTGTCCATCTTTGTCCCTTAAAACCTTCCTGAGTATAAAGTTTGCATCATCTGATATTAGTATGGCCACTCCAGCTTTTTTATGGGTGTTGTTTGCTTGGATAATTTTCCTGTAGCCTTTTATTTTTGAGTCTATATTTGTTCTGACTATTCAGGTGCGTTTCTTGTAGACAGCAGAACGTTGGATTGAGTTTTTTGATCCATTTAGCCACTCTGTGTCTCTTAACTGGTGCATTTAGTTCATTGACATTGAGAGAAAGAATTGTCCTGGAATTTGATGCCATCTTTATATCGAAATTTGGTGTGCCTTTTGGTTAGTCTTGTCTTAAATGAGGTCTTTCAGTTTTTCTCTTAAGTGTGGGTTTGAGTCTTTACAGTTTCTGAGCTGTTTTTTGTCTGTGAAACCATGTATTCTTCCGTCAAACCGGAAAGTGAGTTTTGCTGGGTACAGTATTCTAGGTGAAGCATTCATTTCATTCAGTCTTGTCACAATATCCCACCACTGCTTTCTGGCCTTGAGTGTTTCTGGTGACAGGTCTGCTGTAACTCTCAAGGATGCTTCCTTTAATGTTACTCCCTTTTTTGATCTTGCTGTTTGCAGAATTCTGTCTCTATCTTTGGGATTCGTCATTGTGACTAGGATGTGTCTTAGGGTATTTTTCTGGGGTTTCTTTTGGTTGGTACTCTTCGGGCATGCAAGATTTGATCACATATATTCTTTAGTTTGGAATTCTTTAATGATGTTCTTGACCATTGATTCTTCCTGGAAATTTTCTTCCTGGGTCTCTGGGATGCCAATGATTCTTAAGTTGTTTCTGCTGATCTTATTATAGACTTCTATTTTCATCTGTTCCCATTCCTGACTATTTTTTCCATTGTTTGTTTGTTTGTTTTATGTTTTTTTCCCAATCTCTCCCACTGTATGGAGTTGTTATTTATCTCATCTTCCACAGCACCAATTCTATTCTCAGCTTCTTCTACCATGGTGTTGAGAACATCCATTTTACCATTCAATTCATTTACTGAGTTTTTCAGGTCTGTTAGTTCACATGTTATTTCAGTTTGGGGTTTTGTGATTTCTGTCATCATATTTTCTTGTTCTTATTAGTGTTCTGTTCAACTCGGTCCATGGTTTCTTTGAGTTCTTTCAGCATCTTCCATATTGCTTTTCTAAAGTCCTTATCTGAGAGATTGATTAGTTCATTGGTCATTATCTGGTCATCAAAATTGTCATCATCGTTCTCTATGTCTGACGCTGGTCTGAGTTTTTTCCCCATTGTCACACTAGTATTGTGTGTTTTTCTACTTGTTGCGGTGGTATTTATTGGCTAAATGATGTGCGCAGCCACACTCCTCTGGTTCCACCCTTTCCAGGTGTGTCGATTTGCCTACAAAGGAGTGGAGTCCTCCGTGGATGTGGTCTCTCAAAGGATCAAATCTTGGGCCTAGGCACACAGCAGAGAAGACAGTCCAGAGAGAAATGCTGGGCTTCAGTGATCCAGCACAGTCCTTAGTGTGATTTTTTTTCTTCTTGTTGCGATGATGTTCTTTCCTTAGAAAGAGCGCACACCCGTGTAGCGAAATGGAGCGGCCGTGCTCTTCTGCGGCCTCTTTTCAGCCCACTCCCATGATGTCCGGACGACAGGAGAGGTCAAATGAACACAAAGAAAAGACAGGACTCACAGTTCTTCACAGTCAGCCCCACTAGGCAGGCGTGGATTCATAGAAATTCCCAGCCTGACGTCACAAACAGGGGGCCTTGCTTTTGCAAAGTACTCGCTTCTTGCCGGTTTTCACTTTAATGAGGTGTTCCTTGGTCTTCCTGCCCTAGAGTGGACCTCTGGGAGAGCAATTTTTTAGCCAATTTGGCCCTCTCCCATGAGGTCCAGACGACAGGAGAGGACAAATAAACACAAAGAAAAAACAGGACTCACAGTTCTTTGCAGTCAGCCCCAGTAGACAGGCGTGGATTCCTCATTTTCTTAAAACCCATAGATGAGTGAGACTATTCTGCATCTATCTCTCTGAATTATTTCACTCAGCATAATAGATTCCATGTACAACCATGTATAAGAAAATTTCATGACTTCATCTCTCTTGACAGCTGCATAGTATTCCATTGGGTATATGTACCACAGTTTCATTAACCATTCATCTGTTGAAGGACATCTTGATTGTTTCCAGAGTCTGGCTATTGTAAATAGTGCTGCAATAAATATAGGTATGAGGAAGAGATTTTTGTATTTTATTTTTGTGTTCCTAGGGATTTATCGTCTAGTGATATCATATAGCTGGATCATATGAGAGCTCAATTTCCAGCTTTTGGAGGAATTTCCATATCACTTTCCATAAAGGTTGGACTAGAATATATTTGCACCAGCAGTGAATAATAGTCCTTTCCCTCCACATCCTCGCCAGCACTGCTTGTTCTCATTCTCTGTGATGTACATCAATCTCTGTGATGTGAGATGGTAACTGATAGTTGTTTTAATTTGCATCTCCCTGATGATTAGTGATGTGGAGCATTTTTTTCATGTGCCTTTTGTCCATTTATATTTCTTCTTTGTCAAAGTGTCTGTTCGTGTCCTTTCCCCATTTTTTGATGGGATTAGATTTTTTTCTTGTAAAGTTTTGTCAGTACCTTGAATATTTTGGATATGAGTCCCTCAAAGAAAATAGTACCCAGGATACATGAGCCACCCACTGAGTGATAAGGGACTCATATCCAAAATATTCAAGGTACCATCTTCAAGTAGTGATAGTTTGATTTCTTTTCTAGTATGAGTCTTTTTTATATCTTTTCTTATCTGATTGCCATAGCTAAGACTTCCCAAACTCTGTTGAATAAGAGAGGGGCAATGAATATCCATGCCTCATGCCTGGCTTTAGAGAGAAAGTACTGCTGATAGCTAACAAATTTTAAAGTCCTGACTAGAACAGCTGGTAGCAGAGAATGAATTAAAACAATACTCAAATGTTGTCCAGTCAGTAGAGATGCCTGAGCAATAGCAAGTAAATAACAGCTTGACCATTTATTCAGTACAACATACACTCCTCCACCCTGACTCCCAACATGTGAACCACTGCTTATTTTAATAGGTACATTAAGAACAGTTAACATTAAGAACTATCAGATGCATCAAAAGTCAACATGTACATAAGAGCAAAGACTGGCATATTTACATGGCTGTGACAAGGGGATGATAAGCAATGAAAAATCTTAAAATTTTTAAAATAAAAAATCCATGTCTATAGTGTATATAGCCCCGCTTATATATTATTATATTATATATTATCCCTCCTCCCCCCCTTAAGAAACCCATCTATACTCTCATCCCCCAACCCTGATCTGTTATCCCTCCTTATGTAACCCTCTTTACCTTCAGTTCTTAACTCATTAGGCACCAAGACCGACCTCCTGCACAAATAAACCACCACCCAGCTCCCAGAGCAAAAGGACCCTCTCAGTCCCACATCTCGTGCCCTGGCGAGAAACTATAACTAACACACCTGCCTACTCATGCTATGTGGCCCTTCTTCTAACCCTTCCTAAATGTGGACTGTTGCATGTCACCGGATTCAGCTTCGGAAGGACCCCCATGGGGCTCAAGGACACTACCTAATCCTCTAATGCTGCAAATCATTTCTTAAACCCAATAAGACCAAGGTGCGTATTGAAAAAGTGCCCTGGATTTTACCCTCTACAAGAATATCTCAAAAGACTTAATGGGAATGACCATATTTCTTTTGCATGTTTAATATCTCTATAATAATGTTTCTTAAGGTCTTCATTCCCAAACATAAAGGTAGCCTTCTCCATCAATTTTTCTTTAATTACATTTTTAATTCATTTTTATTTATTTCTTCTATTTATATAGATATATGTTTTCTTTAACTTCACCTGTTTTGGTTCTGCTTGGTATGAAATCCTAGGGAAAAAAGTCTTGCCAGGGATAAAAGCTCAAGTTAAAATCAGGGCACAGAGATTGTGTAGACTGTCATTCTTACCCAAAATGCACCAGCAATATAATATGACACCGTTTGCTTTTGTATGGGCACACTAAAAAGGGGGAAACCTTATGCACAGAAACAAGATCTTATCTTTTAGGGATAAGAATTCATACTTTTTGTAATACAGGGGCGCCTCCCACACTGAACTTGTGTCATGTGGGCCCAACTTAGACTCTATGAGATTAAACAGTGATCATCCAAACCCGAACCCCAGATCCCATATGTAGAACTGACACAGTTCCCTGCAACAACATCAGGAACCAAACTTTACCTGGGAAATTTCTAATACTGCTCAGGCACCAACTTGTACCAGTTTTGATATGACATCCTGACAACAAGGAAACAGCAACAACTAGATCTAAGATCAGGTTGTCTTATCTCATCACCTAATGCTAAGATGAAATCAGAAGAAATGTCATACTTTGCTCTGTGCAAAAAGCAAGAGTACTAACTACAGAAGATTGATTTTGACAGCCATGACTTAGAAGAACTCATTCTGGGACCAATAAGAAAGATCCTAGCCTAAGCTTCAGCCTAGGACTTGTACAAAAATCAGGATCTCTAATTCCAGAGGTCTGACTCTGACAACTGAAACTGAGCAGAACTTCTGGATCCATAATAAAAAACTATCCTAGGCTTCTAGAACCATAAATAAAGATTCTATCCTAGACTTCTTTCTATGGCCTGTGCAAATACCAAGATCTCTAACTACAGAGGCCTGATTTTATTATCCACAACTGAGCGGATAGTTTTCTGGCACTATAAAAAAAGCCTTGGGGTGTGATAATGAGCATGTATGTAGTCATTTGTTATTCCCATGGCAGTCTGCTTCAAGGGCAGAGAAACTCTGAGTCTCTTAGGCCAATTCCTTTCTTATTTTCCCAATACTTACTGTGCCTATGCAAAACAAAATAAAAAGGAAACACAAAACCTTGCCACATCAGCACTCCTTCCTTTGTTTTATTTTCTTTATTCTTTTTTTCTCTCTTTCTTTATCACTCTTGTTGTTATTATTTGGTTATTTTTTTTTGACACTGGGTGCTTTTTTTTGGTAGTTACTGTCTTTTTTTATTATTGTTTGTTGGGTTTTTGTTATGTTTTTCTTCTTTTTGTCTTTTTTTTCTGTCTTCTTACAACAGAACCACATAACATGAATCATTTTGTTCTGCCTCATTAATTGAGGAGGAAAATAAAAACAAATGATACCAGGACCCACATCCATATGAATGTTGAGTGGAAATAAAAAATGATCAGACTTGAACACCACCCAAAGTCAACAACCACAGAAACAATACCCTACCTACAACAAACTATACACATAGGGGAATAGTTACACTAGTACTCAGGGGCAAAGAAGGGAAATATGAGACAAATATTTGGAATTGGGGTGGAGAGAGGACAATCCTCATGGTAGGAATGGTCCTGATTCATTGTCACTATGTACTTTAAATATTACTTGAAAAATTTGTTATTTACTTTGGTCACAATAAAAATCATTTTAAAATAGGATTACCATCATAGAATTCTTACTGGGCACACATTTACAGACCTCATTTTCCAATCTAGATAAAATTTATTTTATACTATTCTCACTTGGGTACACATCCTCAACATTCATTATCTAAATTAAGCTAAGCTTATTTTACCCAGGAGACTACCACAACCTTAGAACTTTTATTAAAAGAATGACATCCCGGGACCCGGGAGATAGCATGGAGGTAAGGCATTTGTCTTTCATGTAAAAGGTCATCGGTTTGAATCCCGGTGCCCCATATGGTCCCCCGTGCCTGCCAGGAGCAATTTCTGAGCATGGAGCCAGGAGTAACCCCTGAGCACTGCCGGGTGTGACCCAAAAACCAAAAAGAATGACATCCCACAGAAAATTTTTTCACCATTGAGTATGATATTGTCAGTGGGGTTGTTGTAAATGACACTACTATTTTGGAGTATGTTTCTTCTACAGCCTTGTTATGTCAAATTTTTCATTGTTTGTTTTTCTTTTGAAAAGACTTTTAAGAAAGTGTAAATGGAGTTGGATGAGAGAGTGAGACAGAGTGAAAGTGTATATAGGGTGAGAATGACTAGCTTTCTTGTCTTGCATCCTTTGTAAGTAAATAAAAATGTTCATTTCTTTGGCAAATCTTATAAATCATGTGGAACCTTCCAACCATCTGTCAGTATCTGAGAACAAAGTAGCCAAGTACCAGGAATGATTCAATCACTTCAAAGGAGGAGGAAGTACATAAGGACTTATGAACTTTCATCCCATTGTACTAAATTTATAAATTCAGGAGTTTCTTTGCTTTATTCTGAATACAAAACTCTAGTATAAAGCATGGCATTATTGAATCAATAAAAATGTATTGAGGTCTGACATTATGCCAAACATTATGCTCAAAGTTGAACACAGCATTATTGTTTTATTGTTTGATTAAGCTAAGCTACCAATTGTGAACTGGCACAACAAAGCTTATTCACAGTATGAAAAAGTGATCCCACCTAGATTGGGAGTTGGAAGGTAGTTTCCAAATGTTTCAAACAAGCACAGGATTTTATTAACCCTTTTATTTATTAATATATCTTAAACACTCCATAGAAGGTAGAAGGACCATTCTCAAGAGAGTACTTTGGATATATTTTCACAGTTACTATGTCCAGAAAAACTTTTTTTTCATATGACAGTATGTGGAGAGGTTCTGAATGGAAAAGTACAACAGGGAGAATGACTGGGTAACCGAGAGTGACAGGAATATGAATACATTCTAATTTGCCTTTAGAATCGTTGCTGATTTCAAAATCCTGCCCAAAGAATTCAAATGCAATGTTCAGCTTAAGACTGAAAGCTGCCTTTTTAGAATTTGTGGTTTCAACATTCTGGAATAAACAAATAAGTCAGGATATTAAGATCTGTAACTAAAGCAATGGTATAAATTCTTCTGCTTAGGCAGTCAGAAAGTTATCCAATAATGTGAGGCCTGGTTCTTTGTACCAAGAGTGTCAGCCATGCTCTCAAAGGAACTAATAGAGATTATTGTTACCCTCTAGAGAATTTCCTGGCATGCTTAATTCTGAAATATTCCAATCCTCAAAACCACACAATCTATAAAGCATCAGACAGGGGGATGGAACAATAGTACAATAGGCAGAATGCTTGCCTTCTATGCAGCCAACCCAGGTTCAATTCTACGCACCACATACAGTCCCCTGAGCCCATTAGCTATGATTCCTGTGCACAAAGTCATGGATAAGCCCTGAGCACTACTGGATATGGTCCAGAAACACAAACAAAAACTTAAATCAGCACTGGTAGAACCTACTGCCTTACCAGTATTCTGTTCTTTCACTACACCATGGTACAATTTGCTAATTTTTCAAGGATTCTTATTTTTCTAATTCAGGTTACTACATTCTGCACTGTTTCATTTACCCATTGATGCAGGAATATTTGCAAGGAGGAAGTAGGCTAGAGAATACTGGTCTAACTTGTGTAGCCAGAGAGATTGGAAACATACAATTGCTTAATGAAGAATCAGACAGAGGCACACAGGTGTGGAGCTAAGGTCTAGTTACAGGGTAACCCGAGTTCAGCAAGGCAAAACAAAAGATGCACACAGTGTCAATAAAAGACATTTCTAGGACCCAGAAACTTCCTTATGAATCTTCCTGATGACCACACAGTCACTTCCTTGTGTGACCTTTAGGGCAGAGAAGAAGAAAAAAAGTAGAAGAGGAAGAATTTAGAAAGCACAGGTGGGAGAGTAGTCTGCACAGTCCAAGCACTGACAGTACTGAGCATGATCATGACCATGACTTTCACCTTGGCTAGAGATCACAGGGGACCTCTTGTTCAGAAGGCAGTTGGGGAAGGTAGAATGGGCAAGTTTCTGGAAAGAGCCAGGTGACAGGAACCACAAGGCACAGGCAGAGAAGCTGAACTAAGCTAATCTGATTAACTAAGCTGATTAACTGGTTAACTAAACTAAGCTAGTTAATCAGTAGGGAAAGGCAGAAGTTCTTTTGGTTTAGGCTGAGGTTCCAGAACTACACTATCATGCATTCAGGAAAATTACCTGTTCTTTCCTGTACCCATTTCATCATTAAAAAAAGAGTATTGATACTCCACATCATGGACCTTTTGGAAGATTACTGTAAAGCATGAGCAACAAATAAATACACAAGTACCAGGAACTATTAAACCACATAGTTGGGTGTACAATGTGATTTTGATGCACACTAAATTATAAATTGGAAATACAGATCAAATGCTACCTCTTCTTATAGAAAATATTATACTCCGTTGACTAAATAGTTATGGGAAATACCAACATACTAATTTGTGATTATTTCAGCATTATTGTCAAGCAAAGGTAAGTTAGAGCCTTACCAGAGTGTAGCAGCTCAGCACCCAACATGTTCTCTTCAAAAACTCCAGCCTTTTAAAATATTTTGATTTGGTCTATGAACTTCTTAAAAAGCTTTTGTAAACCCTATGTTTAATCTATTTGCTTAAGATTAATAATCTTCATTTAGTAAATCATTTTTCTTTTAAAAAATGTTAATAGTTAAGGTGATTTTAACAACTTATCTTTCTGATGTGAGAAAATTTGAGTCCCTATTATATTGTAATATAACATTTTTAATGCCTCCCTGTTGACTACTTTGACATAAAATAACTTTGTAGTAAGGCCAATACATACAGAAAGATCATAGCTCCTCCAAATATCCTAGAATAAATATATATGAAATGAATATATGAAATAAATTTTTCATATATTCATTTCATATATATTTATTCCAGGATATTTGGAGTAGTTATACATATTATAAATAGATCATATATACTATGATTAATATATATTATATTTATATATTCATATATAAAATAAATATTGGGCAATGCATGATTCGTAATCTCTACTCTTTGACCCCAGACAACGTACATGGAAAACTTCTCACTGTTGCCCATGATGTGGTAGATTCAACATGAAAGCAAAAAGCAGTCAAGAGATCGAGGATAGTACATTTGTCTCACAGGTGGTTGACATAATTTTGATCCCTGTCACAACTGATGAGCCCTGTCAATAAGATCCCTGAGTACAAAACAAACAGTAAGACTTGAGCACTGTTAGGTGTAGTCCAAAAAAAGGGGGGGGGAACAAAAATATAAAAAACAAACTTATAGTCATTTCACAGTCTGAATTTTGATCACTTTAGATCAGGAGTCCTCAAACTTTTTAAATAGGGAGCCAGTTCACTGTCCCTGAGATCATTAGAGGCCAGACTATAGTAAAAATAAAAACTACAAATTCCTATGCACACTGCATATATCTTATTTTAAAGTGAAGAAACAAAATGGGAACAAATACAGTATGTGGCCCACGGGCTGTAGTTTGAGGGCCACTGCTTTAGATAGACTGAAGGTGCTGTGGGGTTTTTTTTTTTTGGGGGGGGGAGTTTACCACAATAGATCAGAAGAGAAAATAAAAACCTTAATTTCAGATTCAGTTGAAAAAAAGGATTAAGCCTTTATTTTTTTTCTTCAAGTATAAGAATGTTTTGCTAGTAAAAGCAATTCTGGTTCCCTATAACTAACTAGATAGCATCTTTGGAATAGAAAACACAGTTGAGTTCTTTACAGATAATCTGTAGAAATGATGTCTTGAATTTCTGTTTTTATTTTGTGTTGGTGACAGGAATTGAGCCCAGGGCCTCACACTTGTAAAGTAAAAGTGTTTTGCTACTAAGTTCCCTCCAAGGTTCCCATTAAATGTCTTGAACTTTTTAATAGTTATTATCATAATGATAATCAATCAACTATGTAATTTACAGATGACAGCTTTCTTCTAGCTACCCAGAAAACAGAATGTATACATAAGCATGTGTGTATGTAGCCATAGGCAAAATATCTAACCTACACTTTGTATGGTGTATAATATACAGTTGAGAGGTGTAAATGAGAAATCTGGAACAGATCCCAAAGAAACTTGTATGTAATATTAGTTCCAAAGCGAAAAGAAAAAACTTATAGAGAGGAGAAGTCCAAGGAAACTGACTTGGGATTGTCTAAGGAAACTAACAAAGTGTGGTATCACAAAAGTTAGGGAGGAAAATGTTTGAAGTGACCCATTTTATAGAATAAAAATTAGGTTTGGGAATATGTGAATCATCCTTGTCTTTGGCAAGGATTATTTCCATGAAGTGATAGCAGCAAAGAACATGTGGAATGAGTTGAAGAGTAAATTTAAAGCAAGAAAACAAAACCAGCTGTGATAGCAACCAAGATAGATACTACATAAACAACAGAAATTCATTCCTCACAGATTGAGAGGCTCAAGTCCAAAATCAAGAGGTCAGCATGATCTCACTTTCATCTTCTCAGTTCATAGCCACTGGTGATTCCTTGTGGGTCCCTATGTGGTAGGTGTTGGAGAAATTTGGGGATCTCTTTTATAAGGACATTAAATCCATTCATAAGTATTCATATCACTCTGTTTCCTAACGCCATCATCTTTTTTGCTGTTGTTTCTTTGTTTGTTTGTTTGTTTTGGCAGGGGGGTCACACCCAGCAGCACTCAGGGGTTACTCCTAGCTCTATGCTCAGAAATCACTCCTGGCAGGCTCAGGGGACCATATGGGATGCCGGGATTTGAACCACAGACCTTCTGCATGAAAGGCAAACATCTTACCTTCATTCTATCTCTCTGGCCCCATGCCATCATCTTTTAAGGTTTAAGATTTTAGCATACTAGGGCCAGAGCAATAGTACAAGGAGAGTGTTTTGTCTTGCATGTGACTGACCCATATTCAATTCTTGGCATTCCATGTGTTTCCTCAAGCCAACAAGGATTAATTCCTGAATGTAGAACCAAAATAATCCCTGAGCAAGATCAGATGCGACCCCAAAACAAACAACAAGGGGTTTCAATATATGAGAAGACTGGAAAGATTATACTGTGGGTAAGATACTTGCTTTGTACAAGGCCGACCTGGAGTTGATATCCAGACTACATATGGTCTCCCATCCCTAGACCCACCAAGAGTGATATGATCTCTGAGTACAGAGCCAGGCAAAAGCTTTGAGTACTTCAAGTTGTGGCTAGGAAAACAAACAAAAAGAATTAATAATTTCAACATGTGATTTAGGGAAGGAACACTTTAAGTGAAAATATTTGAATGGTTTCTGACCAGAAAAAAAAAGGATGCTTTTTTCATTTCTTCATAAATGGATTCTTGCTTCAAGTCAATAAAAATTGATAAATATGCAAATATTAGAGTATCAAGGAAAGAAAAAAACTAGGTAAGGTTCTCTATTCTTTTTCCTTTCATTTAACTAATAGAAGTTAAAAGAAATTATTTTGTTTGTGCTTTTAGGCCACAATTAGCAGTGGTCAGGACTTACTCCTGGCTCTGTGCTCAGAGATCGCTTCTAGCTCAGGGGACTTTATGAAGTGCCGAGAATTGAAACCAGGTTGACTGTGCACAAAGCAAGCACTCTATCCGCTGTTCTATCACTCTGACTCCCTAGAAGAAATTCTTGTGTGTGTACCATTTTCGATTTAAATAAACAGCTTATATCAAGAAAGCAATAAAAAAAACAATAATAGAGGATTAGAATACAGCTGAAATAGTCACCCTTTTTAAATCTTATTTTTACTGTATTTTGGGGTAAAGTTATGTGCCTTAGAATACTAATAATTGGGGCTCAGGAGATAGCATGGAGGTAAGGCGTTTGCCTTTCATGCAAAAGGTCATCGGTTCGAATCCTGGTGCCCCATATGGCCCCCCGTGCCTGCCAGGAGCAATTTCTGAGCATGGAGCCAGGAGTAACCCCTGAGCACTGCCGGGTGTGACCCAAAAACAAACAAAAAAAAAAGAATACTAATAATTATGGGGATTACTGCATACAAAATTCTAACAACATACAGATTATTTGCTTCCCTCCACCATTGTCTCAGGGTCTCTTTCCATCTTCTCAGTTCTCCCAACCCACTCCTGTATTGATAAATTCAGTTCTGAAGACCCTTATTATATTTCTTTATATTTCACTTATGAGAGATTACTCCATATCTGTCCCTCTCCTTCACTACACTAAGCATGATGCCCTACAGTTCTACCCACAAATTGACAAATTATGTGAGTTTGTTTCTTCTTATATTAAGTAAAATTCTCAACCTGAATATTACAACCAATCCCAAAGTCAACCCAATAGAAAGAAAGTGATGTCGTACAATGTGCAATTCTACGTGGTATAACTATTTTATAGTTTTATTAATAGTCATAGTCTTTGTAAATTACCTGTAAAAAGAAAAATTTAAAGACACGTCAAGTGTATTTGGAAAATTTTACTTTACTCTTGGTTATGACTTGGTTGGGATGGGATAAATAGACAATTATAAAGATTTCTTTCCTTCTAAATAGTATGGAATTTGAAAATTGAGACTTAAAGACTGAATGTAAATACATTTCTCTTAAAACCTACTGGTTTTACCACAACCCAGCTCACAAAGCAAAAGGACACCCTCTCAGTCCCACATCTCATGCCCCAGCAAGAAGCTACAACCAACACTCCTGCTGACTCATGCTGTGGCCCTTCTTCCCACCCCTCGCCCCAAATATGGTCTGTTGCATGCTACCAGGTTCAGCTCCAGAAGGAGCCACAGCTCAAGGACACTACCTGATCCCTTAATGCTGCAAATCATTTCTCAAACCCAACAAGACCATGGTGTGGGATGAAAAGGTATCCTGGATTTCACCCCCCAACAAAAATATTTCAAAAGACTTAATGGGGGTACCTATATTCCCTCTGTATGTGTAATACCTCTATAATAATACCTCTTGGTGAGTTTATTCCCAAATGTAAATGTAGCCTCTCCATCAATTATTTTCATTAATTACTTTTTAAATTTTATTTGTATTTATTTCTTCTATTTTATATTTTTTTTCTTTGACTTTACCTATTTTGGTTCTGCTTGATATGAAAACCTAGGAGAAAAGTCTTGCCTGGAATAAAATCTCAGGTCAAAACCAGGGCATAAAGATTGTGCAGCCTGTCATTATTAGCCCCAAATGCACCAGCAATATAATATGGCATAGGTACTCTAAAAAAGTGGAAATCTTATGCACAGAAACAAGCTGTTATCTACTAGAGATAAGAACTTATACATTTTATAATACAGGGGTGCCTCCCACCCTGAACATGTGTTATGTGAACCCAACTTGGACTCCAGGTGATTGGACAAGCGACCGCCCAACCCAGAACCCCAGATCTCAGGTGTAGAACCGACACAGTTCCCTGAAACAGCACCAGGAACCAAACTCCCCCACCAGAAAATTCCTAATACTGCTCTGGCACCAACTTGTACCAGTTTTGGTATGACATCCTGAGAATGAAGAAATGGCAATAACTTGATTTAAGAGTAGGTTAATCCTATCTCATCACCTAATGGTAAGATGAAATCAGAAGAAATGTTGTCCCTTTGCTCTGTGCAAAAACCAAGATCGCTAACTACAAAAGACTGACTTTGACAACTATGACTGGACAGAACTTATAATTAAAGATATAAAATCCTAGCCTAGCTTCATCCTAGGATTTGTACAAAACCCAAGATCTCTAATGATTTTGACAACTGCAACTGTGCACAACTTTTGGAACCATAATGAAAGACTCCATCCTAGGCTTTGTTCTAGGATCTGAGCAAAAACCAAGACCACTAATTACAGAAGACTGATTAGAGCAATAGTGGTGGAACAGAACTTCTAGAACCATAAAGACTCTGTCCTAGCCTTGGTCCTACAACCTGTGCAAATACCAAGATCTCTAGCTCTGAACAGAGGCCTGATT
Source organism: Crocidura indochinensis (assembly GCA_004027635.1). NCBI lineage: Eukaryota > Metazoa > Chordata > Mammalia > Eulipotyphla > Soricidae > Crocidura > Crocidura indochinensis. The sequence goes on from PVKC010000733.1 coordinate 14,673, forward strand.
TAATTAATCATCCACAACTGAGCAAAAAGTTTCCTGACACCATAAAAAAGACCTTGGGGTGTGAAAATGAGAGTGTATGGAACCTGTAGCTGTTCCCATGGCAGTATGCTTCAAGGGTGTAGAAACCCTTTATCTCTTAGGCCAAGGGAATTCCCTTTCTAATTTCCCCAATACTTACTGTGCATATGCAAAAAAGAAGAAGAAGAAGAAGAAGAAGAAGAAGAAGAAGAAGAAGAAGAAGAAGAAGAAGAAGAAGAAGAAGAGGCACAAAACCTTGACACACCAGCCCTTCTTCCTTCGTTTTTTGGGGTTTTTTTTCTTTCTCTTCTTTTTCGTTTTCTTTCTTTCTTCTTATTTTTCTTCTCTTTTCTATTATTTTATTCTTTATTTTATTATAATTTTTAATTTTCTTTCATTCTCATGAATATTATATGATGGTGGTTGTTTTTAGTAGCTGGATGCTTTTTTGTAGCTGTTGGGAGGGTTTGTTTTGGTTTTTGTTTTGCTTTTCTTCCTTTTTTCCTTTCTTCTTTTAAATTGATATTTATAACCTCTAGACCAGGGATCTCAAAATTGTGTCCCGTGGACTGCAAACGGCCCTCTGTACAACATTTTGTGGCCCTACCCTAGAGGAATCTTTTTTTGTTTTGTTTTGTTTTAGTTGTTTGGGTAATATCCCCAATGTTCAAGGCTTACTACTGACTTTGCACTCAAAGATCACCCTGACTTTGTCTCCTGCAGTCCGCAGGTAAATTGAGTTTAAGACCCCTGCTCTAAATAGAATTCTCCCAGTTTTTCTTTTCCAGCAGAGCCATATACTTGAATCATCTTGTTCTGCCTCATGATTTGGAGGAGATGGGGAATGGAGGGTACCAGGACCAAACAGTCATATGAACATTGAGTGAAAATAAGAAAAATTATCAGACTTAAACGCCAAATCCAATGTCAACTACAATAGAATCAATACCCAATCTACAAACTATAAATTATTAAAAAAAAAAACCTACTGATATTAGCATCCATAGACAACTATTTTCTCAACCAATTATCACTTGGGGACTTTGAATATAGAAATTTTTTCATTTCATTTGTTTGTTTGGGCAGTGTTTAGGGCATACTCTTAGTTCTGCACTCTAGGGTCACTCCTGGCAATGCTCAGGGGATAATATGTGATGTCAAGCATGAAAACTGGCAAGTTAATGCAAGGAAAACTTAGTCTTATGAAAAGAAAACTCTCAAATTGCTATAACTGTCACTCTGGCCCCAGTTGTCATTTCTTCAACATTTCTTGCTTCATAATCCTCTGAAAGAACTAGATTTCATTTTTCCAGTTTGTCTTTCTCTGTATCACTGCAAACTGATGGGGTTTTTTTTTTGTTCAATAGTTTATAATCGGTTGCAAACATCTTTTGTTTGCTTTATTATGAAACTTTCAGACATACTAAAAGCTGAAAGAACCTTATAATGAACATATATATCCATAATCTACATTATAAAAATAAAATTTGTTTTTTTCACATATTTATTCTTCTACACTGCCCTCTACCCAGTCTATAAGCCATCTCATTTTATTACATTAAGTTACAAACATTGCCTTTTTTTCTACTTTTTTGATGCTCACTTTGTTCCAAATGTGAATTATGATCTCATCATGCTTTTTAGCAAGTATGAATTTATTTATTTAATATAATGAGCCTAGTCAGTATTCACAGGACATGTCATACATATGTAAAAGTAAACATTTATAGTACATAAAACTGAGATCATGTGTTAGCATGTGAATGTGTTTGATCAGGTTCCTGTTTCCAAAACTGAAAGGCTGCCAGATGGAGCCAACTCTTGGCCTTTATGGCAGGTTTATTTAATAACCTTAATGAACTGTACCATCAGGTAGACCTTACACGGAACAATCACTCTCTGGCCCAGAAATAGGTTGGAAGCTGATCTGTATTTCATCTGTATTTCTTCCCCAGGACTCTGAGGAAGTTGATGGGGGAAAAAAAAAAGATAGCTACTTTAAGAAAAACCATATGTTATCAGTGATGACTGAGAAGCTGGATAAAATTTACTCCTGCTGTTTATTTCAGGTGTCTTTAAGAACATAAAACCAGATCTGAGGCAGGCAGGGGGTAGAGCACTGCTTTGCATTGCAGGTGAGCCAGATTTGTTTCTGGGCACTCCATATTGACCCTTGTTTTGACCAGGGCAGAGAGCCAGGAGTGAGCTCTCCATACAGGAAAAAAAATGCATCTTTTCCAGATGTAGCCACTTCTACCTAATTGGCACACTCCATCATAAAGACTAAGAAGTGGTAGAATCACCCTTGAAATGGATGGAAAAGATGGAAAAATGTCCTTACTACATGGAGTCAATACAAACAATCAAATGATTACATAACTATTCAAATACCTAAAAATAAAATTTACACTTTATTAGCACTTGCTATTAAAGTTATCCATTCTTTTCCTTATTTTCAGTGTGTGACTAAGAACAAACCTGCATTTCCCTACACAAATACTGACTTACTGAATGCTCCACTTTCAGGCACTTCCCAGAGGTACATACAGTTTTTCTCCAAGTTTCAGAACTTAATCAGAGCCACATGGAAGTTAGGAAATGTGCATCTATTCAGAGAAATCTTGAGTTCTGCTAAAACTCATTGCCCAATTTCTAAAGAAGAATCAATATTAGAGACAACCAGAAGTCTTACACAAGGTATTTTCTATTTGGGACATAGGATTCTATAGATAGATGTTCTTTATATTCCTATTAGTCATTGTGACTTGGTTTACTTGGCCTTTTTTATTCTTACATCTGCTTCCTTTATCATAAAGTCAGAGACTTAAAGTGGTGATCTCAACCTCATGTTATAAGTATTTGTAGATACTTCTTGTGTTTCCTTGTCATTGACTTGTATTTTTTCATAGTGTGAAATTATACCCTAACCATTGCTTCCTTTTGGACACACATACACATAAGAAAACAATAAATGCTTTTTTTTTCTTTTTCTTTCAGCTTTGATCATTATTGTGACCACTAAATGTTTTCCCTTTCTGAGTCACAGAGTCATTTTCAGTTTATGGTTGTGCTTTGTTTGTCTTTCTGGCTCCTTTGAACACATTCCCAGATATTTTTGCCTGTTCTAAGCATCTCTAATCAAATTTAATGTTGGCCTTTTAAGAAATATCTTTCTTCATAGTTTTCATATTTTGTATTTCTATTTGACTTATCATAATGTGTGTTGACAGTTCCTTAATTTAAAATTCATTGTAGCCATAAGTTCATTTATATTCTACCTTTCATTATTTTTTCTGCCTTTCTACCAATTTCTTTTAACCTAATATATATATCTTTTAGTGTTTATCTTTCTGTTAACACTCCTTCACATCTTTTTCAGCTCTTAGCAGTTAAAAAATAGATCATGGTAGAATTGAGATAGGATAGATAGTGCAAGAGATAAGATGCTTGCCTTTCATGCACCAACCTGAGTTCAGTCCTTAGTATCCCATATGGTCATCCACACTGCCAGAAATCATTCCTGAATGCAGAACCAGGAGTAATCCTGAGCATCATCAAGTGTGATCCAAAAACAAAAACAAAAAAGAAATTGGCAGGCTGACATTCACTTTTCTTCCCCTTCAATTCTAAGTAGTGTTCTGATTATTTTTTCCTTCATGATCAAGGTCTGTGATATTTAAAATTTATTATGTTGATGATTACTATTATCAGCATTATTTTAAATAGTTCTCATACCCAACAAAACTTGAGGTGCCCAGGGTTACTCTCAGTAATTCTTGGCATAGCAACTAAGGCATGAGAGTTCAGTGCTCAGACCTCCATTGTGCTGGAGAGGGAGATGGAGATTTACTTTGCCAAGGATAGAACTCAGAGCCTTACACAAACTGGGCATATATTCTACCACTTAAGTTATAACCCTGGCCCCAAGTCATATTTTCTTTTTGAAAGGAAATTTAACCTGTAGATATACAAAGTCTTGAGATACTTCAAGGGTCTGAGCCTGAGGACTAACTCTACAAGCTCTGAGTGGCCTGAGATTGGATAATTGAAGTTCAGGTTTCATCTTGACTGTTGTGAATGTACTACGTGAGCTTTGTTCATTAACTTATCCTTGCCTTTTTATTAAGAAATATCCCAGGACTCCATCACATAGGATCAAAGGTACATGGTCCCTGACTTGGAAATTCACTTAAGGTCGTTTTAAGAAACAGATATTCTTTCCCCATACTCTGTAAGTATGGTTATAGAAACAACCAAATGTCAAATTCCTACTTAGCTGTGAGGTGCACAAGGGCTTGCATCCTTACCCACCATGTCCCACACTGTTTTACTTATAGTTCCTGTTGGGCAAGCACGCCCTTTAGTGTCCAACTTTTTTCATACACCTGTCTGAAGCACCACTAGGAATTGCCTGTGACTTCAGGGAGATCAGAGAGCAGCATAGCCAGGACTCAATGTACAAGATTGAATATTTGCCTGATACCTTGCAATTTACAAGTTACCATTTTGGGACATTATGATCATGAAAAATGATACATATTTAACAGAAATTGAATTTTTTATTTTTATTTTATATATATTTATATATTTTATTTTTTATTTATTTTGGTTTTGGGGTTACACCCAGGTGTGTTCAGGGGTTACTCGTGACTCTGCTCTCAGAAATCACTCTCAGCGAGCATGAGGACCATATGGGATGCCAGGATTCGAACCACCATTCATCCGGCTGCATGCAAGGCAAACACCCTACCACTGTGCTATCTCTGGCCCAACTTTAAATTTTATATTGGGTACTGTAGAGATAATACAGAAGTTAGGGCACTTACTTGGTATGCACCCTAACCTGTACCTTAGGAAGCTCTGTGAATAAGAGCTGAACACAATGCTGGAAGTAACCCCTGAGCAATGCCTCCCCTGCTTCCAAATAAGAGTAAAAGTAAAATTTGTATCTTGTTCTTTTCTGGGGGTAGTGATATGCAGTTAAATCACTCTTAACTCTGAGCAGGAACTGAGTCACAAGTCCCAATGAGCCAGGAACTCACAAAAATGTATCACCAACTGCTTTCCTCTATTCAGTAAAGATGTGAGATACGCAACACTTAATTATCATAAAGGCCTTGTGTTGCATGATTTTGCCCAATTAAGTTTAATAAATTTCAGAGCACATTTAGTGTAGGTTCAGTTAATTTAAGCTCAGTAAATTCTCTATGTATGAAATGAATTTTCAATTTAAAATTCTTGCATTGGGTCTAAAAAAACATAACCCCATCTAAATTGAAAAAGATCTACACAGAAATTTATCATGTCCAACGGCCATAAGATATATCAGTCCTGGTACAAATAAAAGCAAAACCAAAATATAGCAAAGGAGAAGCTTGTTTGCTACAGGGGAAAGTCAGGAGGTTGTTACTAAAGAGATTGAGGAACACACTGGTCAAGTTTCTAAGGAACCCAAGTTCACTCCCCATTACCACTGGCAACACTAAGATAGGACCCTTGTGTTCATGAATTCCGTTCACATAACAGGTATGGAAGAAAGGGAAGAGAGAGAAGATTATTTGTTCGCTGTCTCTTTTTTAAATTTAATTTACTTTGTTTAAAAAGCATGTATCACATAGTTGACATAGTGGATCATAATATTTTTTTTCAGATAAGTGAGAGCAAAATGAGGCTGTTGTCAGAATTATTTAATAAGCTCTTGTTGCTAGCTGGCTATTCTGTTACTTCACTTGTTTCTGAACATTAGAGAGCTTTATATACACACTGGCATATAGATTGATATGTTCTTACAGGGATTACAATATTAAACACAAATGGAGTTTTTGCATGATCAGAAATGTGGTCACATGACCAGGAATTTAAAGCACTGTTACTGATATTGTGACTTCTGTGGGGCATATTATCAGCTGTCAGACCTTTCAGAAGTACAAGAAGATGGCAGAGGGAGAGGGTTCCTTCACTCACTCCAAAAATGTCCTGGTAATTTCAGACCAAATACCTGCAATCTGGAGTTTGGTCAGATTGGTGTCTCTGCAGAAAGTCATAGAGGAGTGCTGAAACAGGGCAATAGGCAAAATTTTGGATGATGGATGCAGCAAGCTTGGCTTTGGCAGAGCTGTGGCTTAGCCCACCCTCTCCTCCCAACTTTTCCAGCTTTCAGCTGCCTGACTTGTGTGTCCAAGTTTGGTTTATATCTCTTTTGAGAACAGAGTCTATGGAACTGGATAGATACAGTCATGCCCACTGTGTTGTGGGCATGATTATAGCTGCCAGGTCTTCCCAAAATATGGGAAGGCAGGGTGAAGGGTGCTCTCACTCACTCCAAAAGAATTCTTATGATATCAGCCCAAATACCAGCATATCTGGCTCATCTGCCTATTATCCCTTAAGAAGGAGCCTGAGCTGTTTCCTCCCCCTGCAGAGCTACACTGCTGTTTACAGTCCCTGGCCTGAATCTTGTTATAAAAGAAGCTCAAAAAGGGAGCATTTGTATGGTCAGCTAAGATTCTATAGAAAGACGTATCATAAAAAGATGGGAACTGGTTCCAGAAATTTCCTGTTTTGACATTATTATATGGTTTAGAAATTGCATTAGAGCAATTATTAACATCTGACTTACATATACTCTAATACTTTGTTATACGCTATTTAATACTCAGTGTAAATCTGCACTCACTCAACGAGCACATAAAATGCAAAATCAGAGAGACAGATAAGATAAAAGCTCCAGGTACAAGTTCTGGCTCAAAATTTTTGCCCTTTAAAGGGGGAATAGAGCAGGCAACAAAGGATGCTAGGTAGAGAAATTGAAATGTGCTATGAACTGCTTAGAAACATCAAGTAAGAAGATTTCAGCATAATAATGTCATTTGAATGTCTACATAGAACCAATAAAAGAAAATAGAAAAGAATAGAAAGAAAATGTCTACATGGAAAGAAACAATGGGCTGAGATGGAATGATAAACCACCAATTAGACTTCACATGTCTAATTAAATAAAAAAGAAATAAAGAAAAATAAATTCTAAGTATTTCAACACCAATCAATACAGTGACCATATTATTCCTGTTGAAAGATTTTCAAAAGAGAGACATTGTGCTTTCTAAAATGTTTAAAAACGAGACATGTATTCCACTCTAGGTATAAAACAATCCTATTTACACAGTGTGAAATACATACAGAGATGCTCTCTCTCTCTCTCTTTCTTCTCTGTCTTTCTCTACCTGGCTCTTTGTCTCTCTCCATCTCTTTGTATCTCTATCTCTGTCTTTCACTCACTTTGTGTCCTCCTCCCCTTCCCTTAAAATCAGGCACCATCCTGGCTTACCTCAAGAAAAAAAAATGTTTTTTGCCATGAAGTACTGCAGCAAACCAGTAAACAATTCCAAAAGAAAGAGTAGATACTCTAAGTGTGCCATAAGGAAGAATAGATTGAGAGACACAGACTGTGACTTTTTACCAATTCATGCTGGAGTTTGGGTTTTTGTTTCTGCTTTGTTTTGTTTTTGACTTTTTAATTTTGTTTGTGGTTTTTTGTTTGTTTGTTTGTTTGTTTGTTTTGGGTGAGGGTCACACCTAGCTGTGCTCAAGAGTTGTTCCTGGCTCTGTTTTCAGAAATAAATAACCCCTGGCAGTTCTTAGAGGACCATATGACCATATGTGGTGCCAAAGATTCAAGCCAGGGTCTCCCATATGCAAGGCAATTGTCTTACCTCCTGTGTTATCTTTCTGGCTTTGAGTTCTAGATGTGATGGAGGACTTGCGTTTTTTCCTGATGGGGAATGTTAGATGGAACCTACAGCTGTGTTCAAGACTTATTCCTGGATCTGCACTCAGGAGTTACTGCTGGCAGTGCTCAGGGGATATGTCAGGGATAGAACCCATGTTGTTTCTGCAAGTGTCCTACAGCTGTACTATCTCTCTAGCACCCTGGGTTCTATTTTTAACTGTTTTAAGGAAAACCTCAGCATCCATAAAAGGAAGAAAGTATATAATGTGTAAATCCCATTGGCCAACTTCAATAATCAGCAATTCTTTGTCATCTCTCCATACTACCTAGATTCACACAATTTGTGTGATTTAGTATGCTATTAATGCTTTCTAGTGCATATTATTATAATGCCACACTCTTCACAAGTGTATTCATGTCTTTCTCTCAAAAAAACCCATTTCAGGGGCTGGAAATTTAGCACAGCGGTGTTTGCCTTGCAAGCAGCTGATTCAGGACCTAAGGTGGTTGATTCGAATCCCAGTGTCCCATATGGTCCCCCGTGTCTGCCAGGAGCTATTTCTGAGCAGATTGCCAGGAGTAACCCCTGAGCATGGCCAGGTGTGGCCCAAATACCAAAAAAAAAAAATTGCACTTCCCACACAAGACAGCACCCTCACCCCAACTAACTCAGTTTTGTGACTAAGTTCTCCCATTGTTTCCTTTGGACCTTTGTTGCTGCCTTGATCTATATCTTTAAGACTCACATATGAGAAAGATTATTCTGTATCTATCCTTTTCCTCTGACATTTCACTCAGCATGATATTCCTTCCATATTTCTGCAAATTGCATGATTTTGTTCTTTCTTAGACCCTCATGGTATTTCATTCCAGAACTTACAGATTCTTTCATCTGTAGTTGAACCTTTTGGGTTTTTCCATATTTTGGCAGTATAATGGACATAGTACATAACTTTCAACTTAATGTTTTGTGTTTTAGTGATGATGTTAATAAGAGGCACTATATTTTTTACACAGAGTAACTAGTGATACTACATTGTTATGTAATGTTACTGACTGTAACTTTAACTCACAATTGTTAGTATCTGTTATAATAAGATACTCTGCTAAAGTGAGATATAGAACTTGTGATAGAAATAGAAAGCCTGTCTCAAATACAGGAAAGGGGTGGGGAGTAGGGAAATGGTGGGCATTGGTGGCAAGAATATAGCACTGGCGATGGGGGTGTCCTTTTTTATAACTAAAGCCCAACTACTAATATGTTTGTAATCATGGTACTTAAATAAAGATATTAATTAAAGAAAAGGGCAGTGTAGCAGTATGAACTTTTATGCATAGTCATGTGTTTTCTCATAATTAAAATCTAATCATGTGTATATATACACACATTTCAATAAATTGAAAATGAAAAGCAAATTGGAAATTTTCTTAGGTCTTGGTGCCAGCCAGAGATCTAAAGTTAAAATAAAAGTGATGTACTTGTTCTTTTTAAGAGATTATAGATAATAGGGCAAACAGGGGGGCATTTCTGAACACAGGGGTCTATGTGACACCACTTGCCTATCTGTTGTCTTCCTTGCAAAAAAAGAAAACATTTCATTAAAAAGGCAAAGTGAAATGAGATAAAAGAAAGAAAAACCAACCAAGTGCTTGTGAGATCTGAAAACTGCTTCTAAAATGTCAGAACAAACTTTGCTAGTTCTTGAAAATAAAATCAAACAGTTTCACAAGAGTGACCTCTGTAGGGCTCCTCATTATCAGTTATTGCTTTTAAACCAAACAAAAAATTAATATCTCATAAATTTAATATTAAAGAATTAAATCACCAAACCTATCATGCACTACTGTTTTAGTCTCTCAGTTGAAATCCCGAGTAATATGATGGAAGAAGCCTGAAATCTTTGGCTTAGTTTCAGGCTCACTTAGAACATTATATGGCTCCAGCAAAGGCAACTGGCTCTCCTTTATATCTCTTCCTCAAATCAGACCATACTAAACTTTTTTATTATAGCAAGAAAAGATATTTTCTTTCTTCATAAACTCAAGATTCAGTGACTCATCATTTGTTTCACCTTTATTATACTTTCATGGATGGACTCATTTATTGAAAGAACAATTGTTTCTTGATTCTGAAATTTTATTTTTGTAATTTATATTTTTTTCTTAGACTGAAGAAGACTTTTGTGAAAACCAGAATTCACCAGGATACAGCAGTACGCTAAGGGGCAGAGTTCTGCAAAACAGAGAGTTAGGAAGCATCAATCAGGTATGGCTGAAGTGTTTTGGCAACCAGTTACCATAGCAACTGCATGCTATCGCCCTAAGAGCAGAAAGACAAAAATCTTAGTGCTCAGTGGTCACAGTCAAGAATAGATTAAGGGGCCCGGGAGATAGCATGGCGGTAAGGCGTTTGCCTTTCATGCAAAAGGTCATCGGTTCGAATTCCGGTGCCCCATAAGGTCCCCCGTGCCTGCCAGGAGCAATTTCTGAGCATGGAGCCAGGAGTTAACCCCTGAGCACTGCCGGGTGTGACCCAAAAACCAAAAAAAAAAAAAAAAAAAAGAATAGATTAAGAGCTCACTGGAAGATTAAGGGCAAAAAGGGAACACACACTGCCAAACTAAGAGTTTGTGTTTATACAACTGTTCTCGTACTCCCTGAAAGACTCCTTAGACTCAGAATTTCTCTGACAATGCATCATCAAGTATACAAATGCCATACTAAGGTAGACAAAACACTTATGGACAAAAGCAATCCCACTATAAAGTAAAAGAGACAGACCAGAGGCAAAGCTAAAATAAAATTCTAAAACTTTTCGTTATGCCCTGTGATTTTTCAATAATATCTAAGCTTTCACAGAAGTTTGAGCCATTCTGCCAGAATGCCAGAATGGCTTTTTTATTTAGGATTCAGAGTAGTACATCATTCAAAAAAGCCTTCTGTTAAAAGAAATAAGCATATTATATTATTGTATCCTTTAAGAAGTAATCCTAAAGTGAGTTTACTCATGATAAAAAAAAATAACTGCTTTGAGGTAGAAAAGTTAGGAAATAGAAATATTGCAGCAAAAACTGGAAACAAGAATATTACTTGTAATTCCAGAATAAATCAATGCCTAAAATCAGTTCCCTTTCCTATGTTCAGTGTGGCACTATTTACAACAGCCATAACCTAGAAACAACCCAGGTGTCTGACAACAGATGAGTAGTTAAAGAAATTGTGGTATATCTACACATAGTATTTATGCAGCCCTCAGAAAAAATGAAGTCATGAAATTTTCCTATACATAGATGGACTTGGAAACTATTATGCTGAGTGAAATAAGTCAGAGGGAGAGAGAGAGACACAGAATAGTCTTGATCATCTCTGGGTTTTAAGAAAAATAAGAGACAATATTACAAATTGGCAAAAGGAAAGAAGTGAATGGGATCCAGGGTCCAAGTGGTCTCAGGTGCATTGAGGGAGGGGGAAGGTTAGAACTAAATACCCAAGTCAAAGTCAACAACAATAGAATCAAGAGACCCTAACTATTACAAGCTAAACAAAAAAAGGATCAGTCCAGGGGGCTAATGTGGTATGGGATGCATGCTGGGAACTATGGTGGAGAAATGTGGTGGGAATGGCCCTGATTCACTGTCACTATGTGCCTGAAATACAGCTGTAAAAGGCTAGTAATTCCCATTGATTTCATTACAAAATTTAAAAAAGGTTGACGAGGGGCTAGAAAACAATAAAAGCTTTTCACATACATAACGTAGTGAAATTTTACTCTACATGTAAATGACCTAATTATGATCATTTAAATGCAAAACATAAACAAACTTTGATTATTGGTCAGGTCAAGTATTAGATGGAATATAAAAATATGTAAAAATCATCCTGGAGAACACTTGGTCCTCATTTGCAGCAGCTTAGATTGGCTATTCTCTCCTAAATTATCCTCCTGCCTTACTGGTTCCTGAAGTTCAACCCTAAAAACTAAGGGAATTTTAGTCAAAAGTGTCATGTAGGTGAGCATGGAAGAACTATACACCCATAGAATTGATGGAAATACTCTAAGGATACTTTAACTCAGTCAAGCAAAAGTAAAGAGAATCAAAACCTACAGGGATATAATAGAAAGTTGGGCTCATGTTTGACATTCAGCCTCTTGTTCTAATCAATCAGTAACCTCCACTGATTAATTCTTCTCTCCTTCTGCTGCTGCTGATTACAATAACTATTTAAAATATTGTTGCAGAATAGAAGAAATGAGGACCCTGACTTTAGGATAGCTTGTAGATACTTAAGAACTTAAACAGAAATATTGTTCAGGCATTTATTTCATTCAATTAATTAGATCAAGGATTGGCTATGTAAGGATAATTTTCTTTAGCTCAAGGGATAGAAGGAACCTATATCCCAAGGTAAGTTTTATCAACTCTTAAAGATGCTGAGCTAATGTTCAAATCTAATATGAAGTTTTGTGTTGCCTGAAAAATGAAACTATCCTTGATCTCTGGCCTTTGGAAATTAAGGCTGGTAGAGTCTAACGGAAGTGATTCATGCAGCATCTAGTATTAATTTCATTTCAGAAAAGAGGTTGAATGATTGATTACAGTAGTAACAGGAGTAAAAAGCAAATTATGAGTCTGCACCATAAAGAAAAGGAAAAAATACTAATAGCTTCTTTGGTAGTAAAGGAAGAGACAGATGAGCCTGGATTTTTTTGTAAAGGCATGGAAAAAATTGTCTGTGCAAAAGGCAATTGCAGCCATCTTTTTGCATAATAATTTGAAAGGTTTCTTTGAAAGTTTTTTGTCAAATTTCTGAATGAAGGGTATCAAGGTTCAGTCTGTGCAGAATTCTCATTATTTCATCAATGTATGATTTCCAGGGTGAAGAACAGGTAACTATTGGAGACAACTTGGAGGATGATCAAGAGATACAGCAAGAAGGGTATGATTTTTTTAACCCATAATAATCAGACTTATTCTTATTTTGTTTTGACACTTTATTTTATATTCATATAATTTTATTTTTATATTATTTTTAATTTGGTTTTTGTTTGAGGGGACATAACTGGCCTGTTCAGAAATTATTACTGCTGGCACTGTGCTCAGAAATAACTCCTGGCTGTCTCAGGGGACCAAGTGGGATACTAGGGCTTGAACCTAGGTCAGCAACCACAAGTGTCCTATCTTCTGTAGTATCTTTCCAGCCATCATTATCTAATTTTAGGCATTTATTATGACTTATTAGAGATTATCCCACCATCATTTATTTCTCTTAATAATCCTTTCAACACTAACTTTTAATTTTAATGATTTTGTTTTTTTGAGCCACACCCTCAGAGATTAATTCTAGCTCTTTGCTCAAGAATTGCGCCTAGAGGTGCACAGGGGATCACAGGAGATGCCTGGGAGGTCAGTCACTTTTAAGGCCTATCTATTATCCCTCTAACCCTGCAACACATTTTTTTATTAATGCATCTCCAAGTAAATCAATGGAGGTAAAACCAAATTATTACTTACTGGAAACCCAATTTCCAGGACAGTTTTTTAATTAAAGGTAAATTATCAACTAATTGTTCCAGTCTGTGCAAAAGTCATTTACTCATCTTCTTACCAACAATCAATAAAAAACTGATTTTCCAAAGTTCAATCCAATTAAAATCACAAGAAATTTTCTCCTGCCTTGTTCTATCCTCAAGGTATTATAAGTCATCATTACCCTATGAACTAGAAAAGTCAGACTGCTATTTCCATTTGTGGATCAGAAAAATAAAACTCAGAGAAATTACTTGCCCAAGATTGGTCAGAGAAGAACAAAACTAGTTTACAATTTCAGTTTCTAATTCCTAGTCTAACATTGTCTGTTTCTATCATAATAAATAAGTATTTGTCAATTTCTAAATTCCTATGAAATTGCATTTAAGTCTTACTTCTCTGAGGAACATTGTTTTTAATGTATCATAAAATATTTTTGAAGTCTGAATGAGGATCAAAAGTACATCAACAAGTATCTTTACCTTGAATATTCACCTTGAAATTGATCTTAGTTCAGTTTTGAACTTAGTTCAGTTCTCATTACCGGGGACTTAGAAATTCTCTTAAGTAATCAAAGGCATCCAAACTGTTCCAGAGAGGTAGTAGAGGAGATAGGAGATGCTTGTAGAGAGCCAACCACAGTTCAATCCCTGGTATACTACAGAGTCTTCTGACCACTGCCAGGAGTCATTCCTAAGCACATAGCCAAAAATAGCTCCTTATCACCTCCAGGTGTACCTTTAAAAATACCAAAAATACAGGGCCCGGGAGATAGCATGGAGGTAAGGCGTTTGCCTTTCATGCAAAAGGTCATCGGTTCGAATCCCGGTGCCCCATATGGTCCCCCGTGCCTGCCAGGAGCAATTTCTGAGCATGGAGTCAGGAGTAACCCCTGAGCACTGCCGGATGTGACCCAAAAACCACAAAAAAAAAATACCAAAAATATCTTTAAAATATCTTTAAAATACCTTTCAAAAGAGGTGCTCATGTTTCATTAATGCTAGTATAACAGAAATACCAACAATAATTTGGGAATTATCCTATCAAAATAATTAAACAACCAAAGCATCTCTGTTTAGCTGTTTTATTTTATCCACTCACTGTCAGATGGTGGTAATGTAATACCATATTCCTTGCATTTAAAGTGTGATAGATGTAGTCTATAGAGTAGGTGTATGTGTCATCTGAAGTGTCCACATTGCACCATTACTACTTTTTAGCACTACGTTCACAGCAGAGAAAAATGCAATAGCATTATTTAAACATCTTGATTACAAATATGATTGTGATTAGGTTTGAGTCATGTAAAGAACACCCCCCTTCACCAGTGCAACATTCCCACCACCAATGTCCCAAATCTCCCTCCATCCCACCCCACCCACACCTGTACTCTAGACAGGCTTTCCAGTTCCCTCATTCATTCACATGGTTATGGTAGTTCTCAGTTAATTAAAAAAATAAAATAAAATAGAGAAATTAAAACTGATTTATTTATAGTTAATTATTAGGAAAATGTACACATACTCTTCATTATAATATTCTAATTATTTTATATAGGTGGTACTAGGTTAAGAATAAAAATTTTTGTAATTCCAAAATTCACATGAAATTATATAAAAAATAATACTTTTTAGAGGTTTAGAGTATTTCAAGCTGTATATACTGAAAATATCAATAAAAATATTTTATTCTGGGTTAGCAAAAAAAAATGCAATAGCAGCCTTTCCTACATTTGACCATAAAAAGTGTGACATAGCTAAGCTGTCCTTTGGGGTTTCTTTTGGGGGTTGGGGGAGTTTGGTTTGGAGACCACATCTAATGATGGTCAGTGATAATTCTTGAGCATTCAGGAATTCTTTCTGTGCATGATCTATCTTTAAGAACAAAAAAGGGGGGGCTGGAAATAGTACGGAGGGTAGAGGTCAACCAGGTTTGATAACCAGTATCCCATATGCACAGTATAGGCTCATAATAGGCTCATAGGCCCCAGTACAAAGTTGTAAAAGTTGTAAAAGACAATTCCAGTTAGGCAATGTATAATACTACTTTATGAGAGAGCACACCAAAGCCAATAGGAGTAAAGTGTAGATGAAATCTCTAAAGGTTCACAAGTCTTAACAAAAAAATTGTCCTGGAGGCCTGGGGCCATGCCCTAAAACTTGTAGGGTAACAGACTTCAAAGTGAAGTATTAGACATGCTGGAAGGAAGGGAAATAAAAACTTAAATAAGTTAGGGGCCAGAGAGATATCACAGTGGTAAGGCCTTTGCCTTAGATGCAGAAGGACCTTGGTTCGAATCCCAGCATCCCATATGGTCCCCCGAGCCTGCCAGGAGCGATTTGAGCATAGAGCGCTGCTGGATGTGGCCCAAAAACCTAAATAAATAAATAAATAAGTAAGTAAATAAGTAGGAGGCAGTTTCTGCGAGGGTCTGAATTCTCTAAGATCCTGGAGGCTGGACATGAACCTTACTAGAAGAGAAGCAGTGCTTTTAGAAATGCTTTCCAGTATCCTGACAGGTGCAACTTTTAAGTTCTCAGAGATGTGATATAAGGGACATCTGTGGAACCCAAGAAGAAAAGGATAGTCCAAATTAGTACAGTCCTGTGACCTTTGTATCTCTCTCACTGGTAGACATAATTCTCCCTGAAAGAAGTTATATGATAAACTCATTCATTGATTTGCTACTCACACCCTACAACAAAGGTCTGGACAAAAATAAACATGCCACAAATCCCAGATATGTCTGATATAGCTTTATTACTACCCCTACTGTTTAATAGATCTCAAATACATGAAGCCTAGTTTACATTTCAAACCCCTTGTGAAACTGGACAGTGTCCCTCTAAAGAGAATAGAACCCAAACTTTCTCAAAACCATAGAACCAGAAGAGACTATATTTTTAAAGATACGTGTTTATTTTATTTGAGGTATTTATGTTACATCCAGCAGGACTTATGAGCACTTCTTGCTCTGTGTTCAGGGGTTAATCATTTCTGGCAGTGTATGGGTAACTATATGCATGCAGTGCCTGGGAGAAAACTGAGTTGGCCACATGCAAGACAAAAATTGTATTTCCTGTAATGTTTCACCAACCTGAAATTTTTAATAAACATTCCACACTATGGCTCAAAAACTAATGACAAAAGAGCATGTTAGTCTAGTGAGAAACTGCCCATAATATATTTATCTACTTTTGATTGTCTCATTTCCCCTTTTCAATTTCTAAGAACAGGTTTCTTGGAGCTTTATAATCCCCTCAAGGGTAGACAGACACATTTATTCAGCAAAAAATTAGTACAAATATATAGCTTATTTTAGTTTAAGATGAAATAAGTTTTCCATTTCTGTTTTGTAGGACATATGTTTCATACTTTTTTTGTCTTAGGAAGATTTTTCTTGCCTGAGATGTTTGTTCCATGCATTATATAACAAAAATCCAATCAAATTAATTATAAAGACTTGATGAGCTTCATTAAATGATTCATGAATTAGATAATATCTTGTCTAATAAGTAAAAGAGTCTCCAAATAGCTGTACAATATGAGGGTTTATACAGGCAGAAAAAAAAAAGTCTAGATAAGGGAAGAGGAAATTATTTTAAGCTTAGGTAATCCACTCTGTGGAACATAAAATGGCTTTTGAGAAATGAAAATGCTCACTACTTTAGTGGTACTAATCATAAATTTTCATACTGACCAATTAATACTGAAAAATTTAAATTGAATTTGATAAGTGTTATGGTGAGCTTAGCACAATCCCCTTAATTTTGGGTTCTTTCACTCTTTTCAACATATGCTAAGATGTTCACCTCTGCCTACATTTTTGCTTTTGTATTTTTACAGGTTTCTGGAAAAGAAATATAGTAGAGTTTGTGACTTTTGCAAAAGACACAAAACAATCCTTAAGTACATCTTCTGGAGCATTTTATTAGCAGGTAAATAAGAAAAGAATCAGATGCAAGTGTCTCTTTAAGGAGCCCTCAAATATTAACTTTTTCAAAACTAAAATAAACCTCTTTTCTCTATATCACACTGAGTCATCCAAAGAGGCAAATCAAGAGGGGAGTGAAGTGGTGGTGCAAGCGGTAGGGCATTTGCCTTGCACGCGCTAACCTAGGACAGTCCCTGGTTCGATCCCCTGGCATCCCATATGGTCCCCCAAGCCAGGAGTGATTTCTGAGTGAGTAGCTAGGAGTAACCTCTTAGCGTCACCAAGTGTGGCCCTAACCCCCCAAAAATGAAGCTCCTGAAATTATTTGGGGTACCTATGTAAGTTGATTCTTCATCTAGTTGGTTCGTATGAATAGTAGCTAATTTTGTTTTGTTTTGTTTTGTTTGGGGGCCACACCCTGGGATGCTTGGGGGTTACTCCTGGCTCTGTGCTCAGATATCACCCCTCGTGGCTGGGCAGACAATATGGGTTATGAGAGATCAAAGCGGGTCAGGTGCATGCAAGGCAAGTGCCCTGCCAATTGTGCTGTTGCTCCAATCTCAATAGCAGCTAATATTTAGTTCACTCTCATAATCTTGGCTATTGTAATGCAGATCTGAAGAATGAGCAACACAAATCCAGATAACTAGAAAACAATAATTTATAAAAGGGTAGAGGGAGGGGCCCGGGAGATAGCATGGAGGTAAGGCTCTTGCCTTTCATGCAAAAGGTCATCGGTTCGAATCCCGGTGCCCCATATGGTCCCCCGTGCCTACCAGGAGCAATTTCTGAGCATGAAGCCAGGAGTAACCCCTGAGCACTGCCGGGTGTGACACAAAAACCACAAAAAAATAATTAAATAAATAAATAAAGGTAGAGGGGCCTGAGCAATTGCATAGCAAATAGGGCATTGCCTTTCGCATGGCTGAACTGGGTTCCATCCTTGATATCTTTTGTTATATGGTCCCTCGAGCCTCCCAGAAGTAATTTTTTTTTTTTTTTTGGTTTTTGGGCCACACTCCGTGATGCTCAAGGGTTACTTCTGGCTATGCACTCAGAAGTTGCTCCTGGCTTGGGGGACCATATGGGAAACCGTGGGATCGAACCGCAGTCCGTCCTAGGCTAGCGCAGGCAAGGCATGCACCTTACCTCCAGCACCACCGCCCGGCCCCCCAGAAGTAATTTCTGAGCACAGAGCCAGGAGTAACCAGTGCCATCGGGTCTGACTCCAAAACTAACTGATTTATACAAAATTTTTTCTCTATGATAAACCTCCTTGTATTTATGTACTATCTACAGAAATACAGGTAGAACCTAGGGTTGCATCGAACTCCTCTTTCATAAAGGTAAAGTGAGGTATTATGTCCACCCAACTGGGGTATATCCTAATATTAGTTCCTCCAAAGCAAGAACCTTTGTGGCTCATTCATCAAACAGCACTCTCTGTAAAGTGTGAAAACTCCTCCACCCATATCTATTGGTTTGAATATAAGAATGCCATGTCCCAAGAATCAGTGTTCAGAAGGTGCTTAGACAGCCACAGTAAGGATTATGGCCTTCTCTATGCCATTTTAGACTTTGAAGCACATAGTGAAACCATGCATCTCTACCTTTTTAAAGTGAAAGCCAACAGTTGTGCATGACTATGTTCCTGTGAAATTTTATCTGCAAAACACCAATTCAGAGAAACAAATACAATTACCACCTTTAAATAAATAGATAAAGTTACCACCTTTAAAAAGAGACTGTATTTGTAGACATTCCTAGGAAATTTTGTCATTACTAAAAACATTTCTTTATATAGCCATATGGTAATCACCCAGTTGGGAATGAGGATAAGCTTCTTTTAATGTTCTATATATCTATAAGTAGAAAAAAATTGGGGCCCGGGAGATAGCATGGAGGTAAGGCATTTGCCTGTCATGCAAAAGGTCATCAGTTCGAATCCCGGTGCCCCATATGGTCCCCCATGCCTGCCAGGAGCAATTTCTGAGCATGGAGCCAGGAGTAACCCCTGAGCACTGCCTGGTGTGACCCAAAAACCACAAAAAAAATTAATCCAAAAAAGATTATCTAGAGAAAAGATAAGCATCCTGTATGCACAGAAAGCCATAAAGGACCTTATAATCTGGTCATTTTAATAAGGTTATGTAAAAGGGTGATAATAAATATGGAATGGAAAGACATAACAAAGACATTCTCAATGTGAAAAAAAGGGGGGAGCTATAGTACAGCAGATAGTACCTTGCATGTGGCCAACCCGAGTTGAATCCTCACAGCCCATATGGTCCCCTGAGCCTGCCAGGAGTGATTTCTAAATGCAGATCCAGGAGTAATTCCTGAGCACCACCAGGTTTAACAACCCCTGAATCTGCACTTCACTGGACTGGACTGGTGCTAACCAACTAAGAGTAATGGTGATGTTCACTGTGTTTGCTTCCTGCACAGGTTACCTAGCTCTGGTGATAGCAGCTTGTGTAATCAACTTTCACAGAGCCCTCCCTCTCTTTGTGATCACCATAGTTGTCATCTTCTTCGTGATCTGGGATCACTTTATGGCAAAATATGAACAACGAATTGTTGAGTGCCTCTCCCCTGGGAGAAGACTACTGCACAACCATTGGTTCTGGCTAAAGTGGTAATGTAGCTGTGTCTTTTTTTGATATCTCTTTCTATATTGTTCCAAAAATCTTGCTCTAAGATTATTTCTTATAGGATATTGACGATATAAACAACTTATACAGTGATCCATTATATTGCCTTCATTTTATAAATGAAAATCAAGGTCTAACTAAGGCACACTATGGAGGCATTCAAATGCCTCTACATATTCCCTTAGTTCAAAGGACCTTTATATGATAAAAGGCTGTCTAAAAGGTATTAATTTATGCAGAGAGATAGTAAAGAGGTAGGATGTTTGCCTTGCATGCAGCCAACCCAGGAAATGGTGGTTAGTTTCTGGGTATCCCATATGGTCCCCATATGGTGATTTCTGAGTGCAGGGCCAGGAGTAACCCCTGAGTGCTGCCAGATGTGACCCCAAATCCAAAATAAATAAATAAATACATAAATAAAAATATATTAATTTGTTAGCATTTTATGAGTTACATTAGAAAGATACCTTCAGGGCCGGAGAGTAGCATGGAGGTAAGGCGTTTGCCTTTCATGCAGAAGGATGGAGGTTCGAATCCCAGCATCCCATATGGTCCCCCATGCCTGCCAGGGGTGATTTTCTGAGCATGGAGCCAGGAGTAACCCATGAGCACTGCTGGGTGACCAAAAAAACAAAAGCCAAAAAAAAAAAAAAGAAACATACCTTCATGGCTACATATCAACATGCAGTTAGGTTTTTGAGATATTGGGAGAGTTAGTCATTGTGTAAGCATAGATTTAGCTTTCTTGGTCTTGGCAGTGGAAGGACATTGTGATAAATGTCTGTTCTGGCACAGAAGGAAACAACATTTATGTCACCCAATCTAAATATGTATTTGTGAAGAGATTTTTTTAACTCCAAATTATTAAGATTTCTGACAAACCTGAAAAAATGAATTATTTTTGCTTAAATTTTCTCCCTAATTTACAACCTTTATGTAAATTATAAATTATATCTTTAATCATTATTTATCAAATAAATAGAGCACAATTAATCTTAGTTTGCATATGTTTTCTCTGGTTAACTAATTTGCTTACAAAATTTTGCCATTATAAATATTTAATGAACATAAATCATTATATCCATATTGTATTAAATTAGGCCAACTGGTAACTCATCAGTATTGACTATTAAGGTTAAACGGTTTTTAATTAGATTTGCTTTTCTTCTAAATTTCCTTCCCCCAAATTTTCTTCTTCATCTTTCTTTTACTCACTAAAACTATGGGTTTTAAATTTTTCTTTAGGTAAGACCACAAAACATTTTTTGGGGGGGGTCACACCCGGTAGTGCTCAGGGGTTACTCCTGGCTCCATGCTCAGAAATTGCTCCTGGTAGGCACGGGGGACCATATGGGGCACCGGGATTCGAACCGATGACCTTTTGCATGAAAGGCAAACGCCTTACCTCCATGCTATCTCCCAGGCCCCACAAAATATTTTTTCCTTTGGGCCACACCCTGTGGTGTTCAGGGGTTACTCATGTCTGTGCACTCAAAAATCATTCCTGTCAGGCTTGGGGGGTCATATTGGACTCTGGGAATCAAACCACTGTCCTGTCTGATCCGATCCGTCCTAGATCGGCAGTGTGCTAGGCAAATGCCCTATCACTGTGCTTTTGCTCCAGTCCCAACATAAAACATTTTTATAATAAATATGTTAAAATCATGACTTTTAAAGACCATGGATGTATCTCAGCCATAGAGCATGTCCTTATATACATGGGACTTTGAATTTAATTTCCAATACCCTAAAAAATGAATATATTTAAAAAAATCATGACTCATGGTAAGGAGTCAGGAAATGGCCACATTTACACATAAAAAGGAAATAAGTGTCTAATAATCATCTTAATATATGTGAAATATTTGTACATCGTATATTGGAAATAATAAGACATTGTTAAAAGAACTAGAAGACATAAATTTTTTGAAAGAGTCCATGTTTATAGTTTGAAAAAATTTACATTGTTAAAATGCTCGTGCTACCTACAGCATTACATAAATTCAGTGTAGCCTCTATCAAAATCGCATTGGCAGTACCAGAGAGATATTTCATTGGGTTGACCAAATATATTTTGCATGTGGCTAACTCAGGTTCAATCACTGTGTTGCATATGACCCCTGAGAACTAATGGAGTAATCCCTGAGCACCTAACCAGCATTATATCCTAGTTAGTGATGAGTGTGGTCCAAAAATAATACCCCCCCAAAAAAAAAGTTGCATTGGCATTCTTCAAATAATTGAAGAGAGTGTACTTCTTCCTTTCTTTTTTCTTTCTTTCTTCTTTCTTTTTGTATGTGTGTGAAGCAAAAATGTTTATATTGAAACTTATTTGGAAAGATGTGAAGGGAGAGAATGAGGGAAGTATATGTTCAAGAGAATGCAGCCTTCTTCAGAGATGGCAAGTACCAAAGCATAGACAAATGAGTGAGATATGTGGTCAAGGGAGGACATGGGCTTGAAGAGCAAGCCAAAACTTAAAATTTGTATTTATGTGCTGGAGTTTACAATATTGTTACTTTTCATGGGTACTTAATTGCAACATTACACCACCATCAAAGCGCATCCTCTACCAGTGACCCAAGGACTCCTCCCACTAGCCCACCTCACAACCTCATGTAAACCAGGTGAATTAGAAAATATTTTAAAGAAATTAATATAAAAGCATAAAATATCCCAAATCATCAAAACAATCCTAAGAATATATGCAAAAATAAGATGTTCTCTGACTTTAAGCTATGCTACAAAACTATAGTTTTTATAACAATTTGATATTGGAATAAAAATAGACAAACTAAATACAATTGCTAGCCATAAATATGACAAAGGAGCCAATAAAATAAGGTGTTATCAGCAAATGTCAATAGAAAATTGAACAGCTTTGTACAAAGAAATAGTTATATTCTTGTCACATACCATGCACGAAAGTTTACTATCAGTGATAAACCACTGCAGATGATCACTAAAAGCTTGCTTTTTTTTTTTTCACGAAAAGTTTTTACCTTAGCCTCTTTCTGGGTTCTCCTCTCTCTTCAGGTGGTCCCCTTCTGTAGGACCCAGGGCCAATTCATACCATCATAACCTTCATGATATCTACCAGAAATCATCATGCAATTTTAACTTTATAAAACAGAATCATTCTATTGCAGCACTATCCCTCTACTATTTCATTCAAACTGCAAATCAGCCTATCAGACTCCCTAGATTCCTCCAGAAGTCAGAATTCAATATAAAGTCTACCTTAACTCCGAGAGGCACCGTTATGTCAGGTCTCTACTGAAATGAACACATTTTAAGTTTCGTCTGAAAATTAATAAGAACCAAATACCTAGCCCATTTCCCAAAACAAAGGTAACAAATTATAGATTTCATAAAGAAATCACTGAACTTTCTACTTAATCATTTCTCCTCTCTGATTATTAAACCTGTGAAAGACCCTAAAGTTGTAGAATGAAAACACATTGCATATTTATTTATTTGTTTGTGGACTATATTAACCTTAAAGTCAGTCTGTTGACATTTCTAACAACAAAGGGGCTAGAGTGATAGTACAGCAGGTATGGCAGTTATGGCATCCCATATGGTCCCCCAAGCCTGCTAGGAGGAATCATTCCTGAGTCTCAGAGATAGGAGTAGCTCCTGAGTACTACCAGCTGTAGCACAAAATACAAAAAAAAAATCTAGCAGCATAACTTTCTGATGCCAGGGTCTGTTACTCTTGTTAATAGTGTTTATTTATTCAGGTCTCATTAAGATTTTTAAATTAGCTCAACAAATGCCTCCTTTCTTGTCTTTTTAGGGTTATTTGGTGTTCACTAATCCTTGGGATTATTTTATGGCTGACCTTGGACACTGCTAAACTGGGCAAACAGCAACTGGTGTCATTTGGAGGACTCATAATGTACATTGCCCTGGTATTTCTATTTTCCAAGCACCCAACTAAAGTAAGAATGGAATAAAACATTTTGGGGTTTTTCTCTCATATACAAATTGCTAAAAAAAAAAGTTTGAGGAGACAAATAAACTGTTATTCAAAGTTTTCTTACCTTGCTATATTTCAAGAGACAGAAATACCTTTCCTCTTGAGTGCTCATAGTACCGTTATTCTCTCATTTTTCACTCAGTCATTTTCTATATCATACATGCACCTACTTCCCTGCATCAAAAAAATAAAATAATTTGGAGTATCTAATATGAACAACAAATAGGAAGGTCAGATCCTTCTTCCTCTAATGACTTTTCTAATATTATAAAAAAAAAATAAGGCCTCCCAATTCTTACCACAGACTGTGTTCTTCACATTGACTGTATAGAAAGAGGAGGTACAGTAAATGCACCCCATATACACCTCAACCCAGACCCTTGCCTGGTCTGTATTGGGAATTTAGGGGACAAAAAATAAATAAATAAATAAATAAATAAATAAATAAATAAATAAATTATTTTGCCAAACATAATAGTATAAGTTTTTGACTAAAGTCTTCAAACTCAAATTTTAAGAAGAGGAATACAAAGTTGAGATTTTTAGTATGGTCTTATCATTAGATTCTCTGACAATGACTGCTTTGACTTCCCAAATAAAATATTGGTAACAGACTAGACTGGAGATACATCTGAGGTGAGCCTTGAGATACATCTGAGGTGAGCCTTAACTCACCATTTATGCTGAGTCACCATTTATTTCTAATAAGTTCTTTTCATCTTTCTAGGTTTACTGGAGGCCTGTCTTTTGGGGAATTGGGCTTCAATTTTTTCTTGGGCTCTTAATTCTAAGAACTGGTCCTGGATTTATGACTTTTGATTGGTTGGGCAAACAAGTTCAGGTATGTCTAGTTTTAAAGAACACCTTGTTTTCATGCTACTTTTAATGTTTTGACATAATACTCAGAATGTCAAAAATAAGCATTGTTTGATCTGCATCATATGTACAGTATTTAATTTCATAGCATGAGTTAAACAAATAATTTGATTTACAAAGAATATGTTCATGCATCTAGTTCTACTACTGCCATGATTGTCCTTTCTAATTTCATCCAGTAAGTCACTCCTCTACACTATTTTGCCCTTAGATCAGGCTCATAGAGTGTCTCACTTCCAAGATGTTACCACAGAGAAATGGACTTTCTTTGCATCTATTAGTGACAATGTTTCATTATTTAACATCCTGCAGTCAGACAATGAAGAAAAAAAACTCTATGCAGATAGTGTTCAAAAATAGACTTCCATGTCATCTACTAGAGAGAAAAAAAATTAGTTTTCCAAGTCGATCCAACAAGTCTGTTGAACTCTTTACCCTCTGTAAAGCCTGGTGGGTCCTATAGACTGTAGTTACTACTTCAATCATTGTCACCCATTTGCTATTGTTCTTTTTTATCTCAGACTTTTTTGGAGTATACTAATGCTGGTGCTTCCTTCGTCTTTGGTGAGAAATACACAGACCACTTCTTTGCATTTAAGGTAAAACCAAATTATTTTTCTAGATGATCACTTTCTTCTCAATAGCTTAATGATTTTCAAAAATGTACACCTAAAACCAAACTAACTAGATGGTAAACCATATTATTGGAGCAATGCACATCACTGTCCTTGTTCATTATAAATTTACATATACAAACCTTTTACTTTGTTACTATAACATTAAGAGAAACATCTAGAGAAAATATTAAATCTTCAAATAGTTGGGGGAAGACCTTGTAATGTTGCCTAAGAAAATGTACTTATGAAAATCACATGTCATAAAAGAATCTGAAACTTTAGGGGAAAGGACATTGGGTATCTGGTAATTAAGAAACAGAGATTAAGCTTCCTGCCACAGGTCACTGGTCCATCAGCAAATTAAACAGGTTGACTTCAGTGAGGAGAGAGCCCCAGGGGATTAAGAAACAAATGCAGGTACAGATGTGAGCATGAGAAGATTCAGCAAACTAATCAATTTTCACAAAGAAGCACCCTATGCCAGGGCCAATGGCCCTGCCAGATCTGTGCCAATCTTCACATTAGTGAACAAAAAAGAAAGTTCTGAAGATCCAACTAGCGAGGAAATGGTCAAAGAACTCAAAGAAACAGTGGAATGGACAACCAATAAGATTCAAGAGGATCTGAGAGCATAAATGAGAAAAGTTCTAACAAAAATGAAAAACTAGTTAGGTGAAATTAAAAACCCATTGGAAGACTTCACAAGTAGAGTACAACTATAGTAGAGAAGAACTGATGAGGACAGAATCAGTGAGCTCAAAGAGGAGCACCACAGCACCTCCAGACAACGGAAGTTCAAAAAGAGCCTTAAAATAAATGAAGAGAAAATGGGGGAAATATCCAAACAACTGAACAGACAGCAGCAAAATTCTGGGACAGATTTAATAGAAAAAAATCTTAAGCCCCATAATGACAAGACAAAAACCCTCATGAAGAATCAACAATGATATCATTGCTGAGAAGCTCCCAGAGCTGAAGAGTGCATGCACCCACATCCAGAACGCCCAAAAGATACCCAAACAAAAACACCCCAAGGTGAAAACCATAGATAGATAGATTACCAAAAGCAGCAAGAACAAAGAAAGAAATAACATACAATCAAGCATACTTAAGAATCACCGCAACCTCCAGACCTGATAGCAGTGGTAGGAAATAGTGAAAAAACTCAATGGAATTAAAACCTCACCTGGAATAATTTACCCAGCCAAACTTTCATTCAGGTTAGAAGAAAGAATACACACTACTCTGGATAAACAGAAGCTCGGGAACTTTACAGACTCAAACCAAACCAAACTTAAAAAAACTTAAGTGACTATTTAAAGTAAGACAAACTTCAAAAACACACTAAACTTCTAGAAAAATACGACACAAAACCCTATTACAGTAATATCTTTTAATGTCATTGGACTAAATGCACCAATAAAGATACACAGAGCTGCAAAATGAATCAGAAATTTGAATCAAACATTTTTCTGCCTGGAAGAAGCATATTTTAAAAGTCAGAACAAACATCAATGCAAAGTCAAATATTAGAAGAAAATCCTGGGACCAGAGAGATAACATG
>PVKC010000733.1:41674-60383 GCA_004027635.1 Crocidura indochinensis
AGCCTGCCAGGGGCGATTTCTGAACACAGAGCCAAAAGTAACTCCTGAGCTCTGCTGGGTGTGACCCAAAAACCAAAAGAAGAAGAAGGAGGAGAAGGAAGAGGAGGAGGAGGAGGAAGAGGAGGAGGAGGAGGAGGAGGAGGAGGAGGAAGAGGAGGAGGAGGAGAAGCAGACAGGGAGAAAATAACTAACACTTGTAAATTTAAAAGTTCGCTGCTGAACAACCATGGATCATAGATGAAATAAAAAAAAGAAATCAAAAAGTTCCTGGAAACAAATAAAAATGAAGACATGAATTATCAGAATTGGTGGGACACAGCAAAAGCAGTATTAAGAGGGAATTTTATAGTTTTGCAAGAATTCATCAGGAAAGAAGGAAAGGCCTACAAAAATATTTTCATGGCACAGCTTAAGAAATTGGAAAAGAATCACTAAAATGAGCCAAAAGTAGACAAATGGGCCAGAGAGATAGCATAGCGGCGTTTGCCTTGCTAGCAACCGATTGAGGACCTAAAGTGGTTGGTTCGAATCCCAGCATCCCATATGGTCCCCTGTGCCTGCCAGGAGCTATTTCTGAGCAGACAGCCAGGAGTAACCCCTGAGCATCGCTGGATGTGGCCCAAAAACCAAAAAAAAAAAAAAAAAAAAAAAAAAAAAAAAAAACAACTTAAAGTATAAATTAATAAACTGGATACCAAAAAAGCAATCCAAAAGATCAAAGAATGCAACAGTTAGTTCTTTGAAAAAATAAATAAAACACCAGGAAGAAGAGAAAGAAATAAATTTAATAAAAAGAATCAGAAATTTAAAAAGGAGATTTCACTACAGATACTATGAAAATTCAAAGGATAATCAGAGATTACTTTGAGAATCATTATGCCACAAAACAAGAGAACCTAAAAGAAATAGATAAATATTTGAACTCCTATAATTTCTTGAGTTTGAACCAAGTTGATCTGCAATACCTGAACAGACCTATCGTCATTGATTAAATTGAAATGATAATAAAAAGGCTTCCCAAAAGCAAAAGCTCAGGTCTATCTAGATTCACTAGTGAATTCACTAGTGAAACCTTTAAACAATTCCAATTGTTTAAATTAAAGAAACTTCCAGAAATTGAAGAGACATAAACACTCCCAACAGTTTCAATGAAACTAACCTCACTCTGATAACAAAAGCAGACCAAGACACCACAAAAAAAAAGAGAGAACTATAGGCCAATATCCTTAATGAAAAAAGATCCTCACAAAATATTAGCAAATAAAATTCAACAGCTCATGAAGAAAGCTTATACACTATGACCAAATAGGATCCATTCCAGGGATGGGAGGATAGTTTAACATATATAAGTCAATTAATATAGCATACCACATAAATAAAAAGCAAAAAATCACTTCAAACATGTTTGTAATCCTGTTGCTTAAATAAAGATATTAATTTAAAAAAAAGCAAAAAATCTTATGATTATATCAATAAATGCAGATAAAGAATTTGACAAGGTCCCACACCTATTCATGATAACAAAAAAACTTTCAGCAAGATGAAAATTGAAAGAATTCTTCAATATTGTCAAGGCTATTTACCACAAGCCCATGGAAAAAATATACTCAGTAGTGAAAAATATAAAAGCCTTTCCTCAAAAAAAGAGCCTTTCCTCTAAGATCGATCACAAGACAAGGTTACAACCTCTTGCCACATCTATTCAAGTACTTTCCATAGCAATTAGGCAAAAAAAAAAGGGGGGGGGTATCCTGAGCATCCATATAGGAAAGGAAGAATTTAAGCTGTTTGCATATGACATGATTCTGTATCTAGAAAATCCTAAATCCTAACAATTCTGGCAGAAAGCTTCTAGAAACTATATGTTTATATAGTAAAGTGGCAGACTATAAAATTAACATGCAAAAATGCATGTTTTTATATACAAATAATGAAAGAAAAGAGACACTGAAAAGTTCTGTTCATAATTGTGCCTCAAAGAATCAAGTGCCTTAGATTCGATTTAACTAAAGAGGTGAAAAACCTACAAAGAAAACTGCAAAAACTGCTTCAAGAAATAAAAGAGGACAGTAGGAAGTAGAAAAAATAAAAGGAGGAACCACTGTTCGCAACTTCACACTGTATTATAAAGCAGTAGTCATTAAAACAGCATGGTATTTATCTGAAGGTATTTATCAGATCAATGGAATAGACCTGAATATTTAGAACTGGACCCACAGGTTTACGATTAACTTTTGATGAAGGAACCAGAAATACAAAGTGGAGCATGGAAAGCCTCTTCTAGATGTGTTGCTGGGAAAACTAGTAAACTACATGAAAAAAAAAAGTGAATTCAGATCTCTCTTTACCACCATACACAAAGGTTAAATCAAAATGGATTAAATACAATGCTATCAAACCTGAACCTATAAAATACATAAAGAAAAATGTAGGCAAAATTGACATTGAGACTGAAGAATTCTTTAAGGATGACCACTGGCCAAGCAAATGGAAGCAAGATAAATAGAACTACATTAAACTATGAAGATTTTGTACTTCAAAGGAGACAGTGCTAGGATACAAAAAGTGCCTAGTAATGGGAGAAACTATTCACCCAACACCCATTCTGTAAGAGGTTAATATTTAATATATACAAGATACTGATAGAACTTAACAAGAAAAAATTGTCTAACCCCATTCAAAAATAGGGATAAGAAGTGAACAGACCTTTTCTCAAAGAAGAAATACAGATGGCCAAGAGATACATAAATATGCTCTACATCTCTAATTATCAGGGAGATGCAAATCAAAAAATCAAATCAGTGAGATATCATTTCAAGCTACAGAGACTGAAAATCATCACAAAGAACAAAAATAATCAGTGCTGGCATGAATATGGGGAGAAATGAACTCTCATTTACTGCTGGTGGGAATGCTGTCTAGTCCAGCCTTTTTGAAAAATAATATAGATATTCATAAAAAAAAACCTAGTAATTGAGCTTCCAAATGATCCAGCAATAACATACCTAGAGATATAGTCTAGGAACCTAAAAATACCATGCAGTAAAGCCCTCTGCATCCCTATTTACAATAGCAAATTCTTGGAAACACCCAGATGTCCAAGACCAGATGAATGGCTAAAGAAACTTGGTACATGTATACAAATGAATACTGTGCAGCTATTAAGAAAAATTAAGTTGGGGCCCGGGAGATAGCATGGAGGTAAGGCATTTGCCTTTCATGCAAAAGGTCATCGGTTTGAATCCTGGTGCCCCATATGGTCCCCCATGCCTGCCAGGAGCAATTTCTGAGCATGGAGCCAGGAGTAACCCCTGAGCACTGCCGAGTGTGACCCTAAAACAAAAACAAAAAAAAAAAAGAAAGAAAAATTAAGTCATGAAATTCTTAAATTCATGAAATTCATGACACATAGACAGACATGGAGATTATTATGCTAAGTAAAATGAGTCAGAGGAAGACAGTTAGACATAGAATAATTTCACTCATTTGTGGAATTTCACTTATCTGGAAACCAGATAGGTATGGTCAACTATGTCAAATATGTGATGCATTTTCTTTAAATATTTCTTTAAATAAAGCAAATAAAAAGGAAAAAGAAAGAGAACAAAAATGTTTTAAAAATAAAGCATAGTAATAAACAAATGTATGAAAATTATTGTATCTTGGGGCCAGACCAATAGATACCACAGCAGTAGGGTGTTTGCCTTCCATGCGGCCAACACAGGACAGACCCAGGTTTGTTTCCCAGCATCCCATATAGTCCTCCAAACCTGCCAGGAGCAATTTCTGAGTGCAGAGTCATAAATAACTCTTGGCTCAAAAGCAAACAACAAAAAAGAAAAAACGTTATTATATCTCCAATGAGTCAATAATACAGTGGCAGAAGGTTTAGTAAACCCTTATTAGCTGTCCATTCTGTTAAATTGATGTGTTCTATAGGGATAACAGCCTCAAACACATAAAGTTTCTGGAAATTTAAGGCACCTTTACTGATACTAAAGCTTTTAGGGACAAGCTCTCAGCTGCCAGACTTCCTGGAAGAAGAAGTGCCCACACTCACTCCAAAAAGCCCCAGTGATATAATCTCAAATACTAGCTTACTTTGTTCAGATTAGTGTCCCCAAAAGGAATTGTAGATGGGTACTGAAGCAGGCACTGGCAAAACAGAAATTCTGGGTGATGAATGCAGCAGGTGTGACTTTGGCAGAACAGGGGCTTAACCTCCCCTTTTCTCCCCAGATTGCCATCTCTCTGTTGTGTAGCCAGTGTACCCATGATTTTTCATGGCTTGGTTTACATAGCTTTTGTAATCTTTTGTATTCACATATGTCTTTCCTATATCACTGTCAGAGTTTTCGCCACTGCCAGGGAGGAAACGGGAACTTTCTGAGGGTGGGAGATGATCTTGTGGCTTCATGAGCAATTGGCTACATATTGGGCATATGCCTTACCTCCTGCAACATTTCTCCAATCCTGTCCATTTTTCTAAATGAACTTAGCTTATCCAGAACAAATTAGTATAAGAGACTAAAGTGAGAAAATAATTGGTAAAAGAGATATTTATAAAAATATTTTGTTTATATTTAATATTTATAAAATACATATAATATTTTAAAATATTATATTTACTTTCATCATTATTACTTAAGATTCAGGGGAAGGGGAAGTTGGAAACTCCATGAAACCTACTAATAACTGGGCCAACAATAATATGATGTTTTGGTCCCTCCCATGTCACATCCAGGTCCTGCCCATTGTGGTTTTCTTCAGCACTGTGATGTCTATGATGTACTACCTGGGGCTGATGCAATGGATCATTAGAAAGGTACGTGAACTGTCACAAACAAGGTGACAGGTATAAAGCTGGTTATTTTAGGGACAAACTCTCAACTTTCTTTTACCCAGGTTTTTACAAAGTATCTTCTTTGCTTAAAGATTCACAACTGCCATACAAATTATCATCTTCTCTCTTAACATCTTTCCTTCATATAACCATAAAATAAATTAAGACTTTACCTTACAAGACATTTTCATAAAAATCTTTGCAATTAGACAAGGAAGTAGTTAACCGGGACAAGTCGCACCTTCATCATAGAGAGCAAGTGCCTTAGAAAGAGTGCCTTTCTTTACAGAGTAACAAAATTGTACGAGCTTTCAGCTCGTGAAGGAGTTTGTGAGCATACTTTTTTTATATATAATTTGAGAAGTTCTTATTCTTGTTGCCCAGAAACTGCCAAACATTCATCTGTTAGACATAGAAATAAGATATTTGTCAGATTTAATGCACAGACAGTACATACGGACCTTGGGTATAACCATTTAGAGAAAAAGAAATAGATGAGAAGACATAGAAGCAATTACACAGAACATATAAATTTGAGGTAACCAGAGCCCATGATTTTCTCACTATTTAAGCATGGATTGTTACTGTGCTTGTAAGTAACCAAAAAAGGAGAGAACACAACTGGAAGTTCTTACCCTTGGTTGTACGCAATACTCTAGATTAAAGACCACGAAAAGAAAACAATAGACAAGTTCATTTGAGAGTACTGTAGACAAACAAACAAACAAAAAACCTCATCTTCTTAGTAGTTGGATGATCATTAATGAAACAACTGAAGTGGTCTATACCTTAATTTTCACTTGTATAAAATGAGCATGATTATAGGACCTTTGTAAAATAGTTAATGTGAACATTAAATTGTTACCACACCAAAGGCTTAAAATAAACACACCTTAAGTGCAATAATAATGCTAATATAATAATAAGAAGAATACTCTGACCATTAGCAAAACAATTTACTACTTATATGCAATATTTCAACAGATATTGGCTATATAACATTTAAAGTATACATACTGTATCAGAACTAGCTCTTACAAAGAAGTATTTAATCAACCTGTTCTATAGACTAGATAAGGAGAACCCACTTCTAGTACCAAAACTGACTTGTCAACAGTTTATTCTATTTTTTTCTGTTTAAAGGAGTTTTATCCTCATTTTAAAGTGTTGTGTACCCAACACTGTTTTACTGATCTTGTTTCTTTTTCCCTTTTAGGTTGGGTGGTTAATGCTAGTTACTATGGGATCATCTCCAATTGAATCTGTTGTTGCAGCCGGCAATATATTCATTGGACAGGTGAGTTGCATTGTCAATAATCAAAATGAAACAAAGCACGTGCTGAAAT
Source organism: Crocidura indochinensis (assembly GCA_004027635.1). Classification (NCBI taxonomy): domain Eukaryota; kingdom Metazoa; phylum Chordata; class Mammalia; order Eulipotyphla; family Soricidae; genus Crocidura; species Crocidura indochinensis. Next base: position 47,864 of record PVKC010000733.1, read on the forward strand.
GAATACTCTTTCTAGAAAATATAATACAAAAAACATTTTTTTTTGTTTTTGTTGGGATGAGTGTTGAAAAATAAGCCTTTAGGGACCAGAACAGTGGCACAACCAGTAAGGCATCTGCCTTGCCTGCTCTAACCTTACTGTTTGTGCAATATAATTAATAATATATTAGTATTAATATGTTAATATATCTATATAATATAACATATTGTATATTATAATATAATATCAATATCATATAATATATAATATGAAAGACCAAAACAAAGTACCAACAATCTTGCTTGAACTTGGTCCCTACTTGTTTGAACTGACAGGAGATAACTGGCTAACTGTCTTTCTTGGCCTTGGAGAAAAATATTAATGAACATTTTCACCCTTCCTAATAAATGGACTTCATTTTTTTATCCTTAAGTAAATGGATAAATGCTTTTGTTTTTGTTTTTGTTTTGTTTTTTGACAAAGAACTGATATTAAGAGGTGTTTCTCAAAAGGGACAACCTTCCTTGGGCTAGAGAGATGGCATAGGAGGGAGGGCAACAACACTAGTTTAAATCTCTGGCACCACAAATGGTACCCTGAGCAGATAGGCATCACTCTTGAGCACAGAACCCTAAGCACTGTAGGTTCTGGTCCAAAATTCAGATAAGAGAGATGTATTCCGGGGCCGGAGAGATAGCATGGAGGTAAAGCGTTTGCCTTACATGCAGAAGGGCAGTGGTTCAAATCACGGCATCCTGGTGCCTGCCGGGGCAATTTCTGAGCATAGAGCCAGGAGTAATCACTGAGTGCTGCCGGGTGTGACCCAAAGAGACAGAGAGAGAGAGAGAGAGAGAGAGAGAGAGAGAGAGAGAGAGAGCTGTGTTCCTATGGAGTAGTAAACACTGATAACCTACTCATTATGCAAGGTATGTAGACACCAAGAAAGCCAAGAGTGAGCTGTGAGTGGCACAATTGTCCAAGGATTTTAGATTCCTAAAAGCAAAATTCAAGTCACCAGAAAAACATTATAGGATTATACTGCTAGAGGCAGACTGTGCTATTGATAAGCTCATCTTTCTGGCCCAACTCACAGTCATTAAAGTAGAACACATGCTTCCTATGGAGTTGAAAGCACTAGAGTCATAAAATACCTCAGAACTAATTAGGGCACCATCTTGAGTTGATTACTCCTACCTGCAGAGGGTTCTTAGAATGAGTTTTTATTTAGTCTATAAATTGAAGCCCAACATAGTCAATCTTACAGAACAATTAAAAATCAGGAGGGGAAAATTGTAAAATTTCACACATACTTAGGTGGTGCTCAATTTAACACTTAATTTTTTTTTAAGTATAGCCACTATGTATGGAGATTCCACATAGTAGACTGCCTGCCCTCCTTAACCAGGCTTAAGTTTCTATAACCACAGCCTGATTGCTTCCCACCAAAGTTCTGAGTCTCAACTTCAAAAGCACCTAAGGATACTGTCTTTATTATAGCTAGTACTATTTTATATTTGTTCCTCTCAATTTGTGGTAGCAAAGGGCTTTAGACTGTGCAGATGACGTCCTGGAGGCTTGAGAATCAAATCAGTCTACTAGCGTGAGCCACTAGATGGAGATACTGAGTGTAAACAGCTGTGACAATGGACACTAATCCTAAGTGAGTTCAGGGATTTATGTAAAGTAGTAGTACAGACTGCAAACTTTACACGTGTCCTTCCATCACTCTGATCCAGAAATCAAAAATCAAACTTGACCATGCTTCAGAATCAAGCCTGAAAGGCTTGTTAAAACACAGATTAGAGAAATAGTACAGCAGGTAGTTCACTTACCTTGCTTAAAGCTGGCCCAGGGTCCATCCTTGGAACCTCACATGTTCCACTGAGCCCAACCAGGAGAGTCATTGAGCACAGATCCAGGAGTAAGTCTCAAGTAATGCTGAGATGTGGAGGATCCTCATGGAAATTAAAGAAAACATAATTCTAGCTTAACAAAACGCAAAAATAGATATCAGAAAACTTCAAACTTAACAGAACTGAAAAACACAATAGTTGAACTGAAAACCTCAATGAAAACCCTCTCTAACAGGGTAACGGCAGCTGAGACAGAATAGGTGAACTGAAAGATGATATACAGAACAATGCCATAAGGCAGAAGATATTGGTAAAGAACCTTAAGGCAAACAATCATACAATGGAAAAAGTGCTCAAAGAATGTGAACAGATAAAAAAGGGGGGGAAACCAGAGAGATAGTATAGAGGTAGGGTGTTTGCCTTGCATACAGAAGGATGATGATTCTAATCTTGTTTTTTCATAGCTAAGTTTTAGGTATACAATGTTCCAAAACCAATTCCACCACCAGTGTCAACTTTCCTCCACCAATATAACCAGGTTCCAAACACCTACCACTAGTATGTCTCTTCAGTAGGGACTTTTTTTTTAATATAATTAGTGGTGCTAACAGTTTACTCCTGGTGGGTTTTGGAGACCATTTTTGGTGCTGGAGATTGAACCTGAGTCAACTGCTTGCAAGGTAAACACCTCATTCACTATAGTACCTCTATGAACCTTGAGAGGTACATTTTTTTATTTAAAAAAAACTTCATTTATTGATTGGTTGGTTGGTTTTTGGGCTACACCCAGTGGTGCTCAAGGGTTACTCCTGGTGTTGCACTCAGAAATTTACACTGGCAGGCTTGGACACCATATAGGATGCCAGGAATCAAGTCTGGTCCCTTCCAGGTCAGCCACATGCAAGGCAAATGCCCTACCACTGTGCTATCTCTCCTGCCCCTGTCAGGTACATTTTTAAGTTTGGTTTTTGTGGTTTGGATTTTATGCTTTCAATATGATTGGCTAAGTACAGTAACTTACAAAATTTAATTATTCTTTTCTGCTGCACAATATTCTATTATATATCTATTATACCTTCATTATCCATTCATCTTTCATTAAACTCCTAAGTTGATTTCATATCCTAGCTATTGTGCTAAGTGCTGTAATAAACAATTGTGTGTATATGTCCTTTTGAATTAATGTTTTGTGTACTAGAGGTAAATGCAACTAAGTGGAATTGTTGAGTCACATGCTAACTTTGTTCTTGATTTTTGGAGAACTTTCCATACTGTTTTCTATAAGAGTAGAACCAGACAACATCCCACCAGCAATGAAAACATTGCTTTTCTCCACATGCTTGCCAAAGAAGACTGTTTCCTGTTTGTTTGTTTTTTTTTTTATTTTAATGTGTCGTTCTCACTGGTATGATACCTCATTATCATCTTGATCTAAATTTCCTGGTAATAAGTGCTTATGGGCACTTTATTGTATGCCTTCTGGCTATTCACCAATCTTCTTTGGTCTGTTCATGTGGTCCTCCAAACACCACCAGGAATGATCCCTGAGCATAGAGCAGGAATAAGTATTGATTACCACTGGACACAAAACCCAAAAAGGAGAATAAAATAGTGTTGTTTTTTATGGTTTTTAATGTACAATAGAACCCCTCCACCAAAATATCCAAAATCCTTCAGCACTATTCCTAAGTCTTTTCTAGTTTGATCTTCATTCCACCCCAATCCTTGTTCTCTTTGTAATCAGTTTTGTAATCTTCGACCCAGGGTTTGTTACTGCTCAGTAGTACTGGTCCCTTGACTTTCTCTATATTTCACAAACAAGTGAGCCCATTCAGTATTTTTTCTTTTCTCTCTGACTTGTTTTGCTTAACACAATTCCCTCCAGATTGATCCACAGGTCAGCAAACTGCAGGAGTATCTTGATATGGTTCCTCTTTATTTCCAGACAGAATCTCCACTGATGGTTCGGCCATATTTACCACATATCACAAAGTCTGAGCTTCATGCAATAATGACTGCCGGGTTCTCAACAATTGCTGGAAGTGTTTTAGGTGCATACATTTCTTTTGGGGTAAGAATATTCTGGGACTAATATATGGACCAGACAGGCATGTTTTTATTATTGCTGTTTTGTTGGTTTTTGGTTGGACCAGTGCTCAGGGTTTTTTTCTGACTATTTCTCAGGACTCACTCTAGTTTTGGGGCAGAGGGTTGGTATATAGAGAAAAACAAGTATCCTTGTGATCAAACCTATCAAGATTGGCCTCCTTTATGTAGTGAATGTGCTTAGCCCATTGAACTGTCACTGTTTTTTGCTCTTTACTTTTGCTATCAGACAATATAACAGAGATATGGCCTTCTTAGTATATGGTGATTGACACCTCTTTTGGTGTGTGAAGATCGTAAGTACAAAGTGTTTTACAGATTTTCTCTAGATCCCCTATATTCAAAATGTGAATCATATCTAACTACAACAAAATAAAATTATATTCTGTAGCATAGCTGAAAAATAAATTATATAGATAAATAACAAAACAAACAAAAACTGATTGTTTTCTTTTTTGTTTGTTTGTTTGTTTGTTTGCGAGCCACACCTGGCAGAGTTTAGGAACTATTCCTGGGTCTGTGCTCAGAGCAACCTTCTGGTGGTGGTAGACAGTCAAACCAGAGTCATAAGGATACATGCACACATTTATTTCCTACTATCTCTTCAGCCTCACTCCTACTAGCATTAATAAATGCAATCTAAATCCGGAATCAATTCAATGTGCCCATGAACTAAACCCAGCCCTCTCATTTTATATAAAAAGTTTCTTTGGGGGGCCGGAGCAATGGCACAGTTGTTGGACATTTGCCTTGCATGCAACTGACCCAGGACAGACTTTGGTTTGATCCCTGGCGTCTCATATGGACCCCCAAGCCAGGAGCAATTTCTGAGTGCATAGCCAAGAGGTGTCATTGGGTGTGGCCCAAAAAGAATAAAAAATAAAAGCTTTCTTTGGAAACCAACTACTCCTATGTCTGTATGATAGCTTTCACTAGAGTTGAATAGTTGTGCCTGAAGAGCAGAAAATAATTTTCTCTGACCCTAAGCAACAACAACAAAAATGTATTTTAGTTTTTGGCCCACATATAGCAGTGTTCAAGATTGACCCTTGGTCTGTGCTCCAGAATTCTTTCTGGCATGTCTGGGTAGCATACTGGATGCCAGAAATTGAACTCAAACATGCAAGACAATTGCCCTATCACTGCAACAAAACTTTTCTGACCCCTAAATTTATCATCCCAAAACTTTATCTTGATCTCAAAAAGTTCACCAATATGAAGAAGAAGTAAGAAGTGAAGAAACACTTAGAAATAGCAGTTTGACTGGATATTCAGATTATCCAATCTGTCACTGTGTCGCAAGGCAACTATGTAGTAGTAAAATAGGAGAAAAATAAGGAAATATCATGTAACACTACAAAGAATTTAAAGATCAAAAAAAAATGTAGAGAAGGAATCTATACCTACATTCTCCAGATATCCCCTATCTAAACTTAGACATCAGAATAAACATTTTACGAACTATTTGAACAATATAACAGTAGCAAAGGGATCCTCGAAAGCTTCTACTACACAGTTTTAGCTGTCTAGAAAATTGAGTTCTGGGTCTGTGCTTCTTCCCAAATATGGTCATCAACCCAAAATCACCCTATCAAGTTCTACTGAACTCTTCCAAGCCTCTGAGAAAATATTTTTCTGACTTAAAATGAATTTTTTTATCTCAAGGTGGCACAAGGAGTAAGGTGTCTGCTTTGCCTGTGCTAGCCTAGGGTAGACCACGATTCGATTCTCCCAGTGTCCCATATGGTCGCCCAAGCCAGGAGCGATTTCTGAGTCCATAACCAGGACTAACCCCTGAGCGTAACCGGGTGTGGTCCAAAAAACCAAAAACAAAAAAAAAAATTCCCATCTCTTCACTTATAAGATCCATCTTTCTGCATATGATGGAGGCACTGGCCCTAAATTGACTTTCTTTCTCCCAAAATCACAGGTATCTTCCTCTCACTTGTTAACTGCTTCAGTTATGTCAGCACCTGCATCACTAGCTGTGGCTAAACTCTTCTGGCCTGAGACAGAAACACCTAAAATAACTCTTAAAAATGCCATGAAAATGGAACATGGGTAAGAATTCCATTAACATTCATCAAATTCACTATTGTACCCACTTACAAATGAGGGCAGTGGCAGGAAGGTGGCAGAGTAGAGGCGGAAGCTGGAGGCCAAATTAAAAGTACAATCAATGGCTGAGAGGTAGCGCAAGCAGTTAAGGCATCTGCCTTGCCTGCGCTAGCCTAGGACGGACCACAGTTCGATCCTCCAGTGTCCCATATGGTCCCCCAAGCCAGGAGAGATTTCTGAGCACATAGCCAGCAGTAACCCTAGAGCATGACCGGATGTGGCCCCAAAAAACAAAACAAACAAAAAATACAGTAAACTGTGGTATTCAAGTGAAATAAATTTCTCTGTTACTATTTAAGCTTCACCAAAGAAAAATCACTCTTTATTTCATTGTATTTATACTGTGAAGAAGGAAGTTAACATGGAAAAAAATTAAGAGATTAAGGATTGAAATGTATCTCATAAATAACAGAATTCATCATTCAACATGTTTCTGAGAATTATTCATTTCTTGTATTTAGGTAGTTATAGCCATGCATGAAAAGCAAGATATCAAAAGATTTCTTATGGGATATATGTGATTTTATTTATAAAGTTATCAAATGTATAAATCTATAAAGTATATTATTTAGGGCTTATATATGAAGGAAACTGAAAAGAAAGGAAATAATAAGCAACTTCTAGGAAGTTGGAGTACTTAGGAAAATAGAGTTAATAGTATGCAACTAAGAAAGAACACTTGGGGGCAACAGGAGGAAGGGAGGGGTGCAAAGCAAAAGTGGTGATCCATTTTTTTATGAGGTGATGGATATTCTGACCTTATCTGAATAATTCCTACACTGTAAATATCTTATCAATATTCTCTGGTAGCTATATTTATTTAAATATAGCTTTCAAACCTTAATTTTTAAACTTTACCAATGATTTTATTTCAAATGCTACCAAGTGAAGAAAAGTATAATAGACACCCATATCTCTGTCACCCATAGTTAACAAACATACATTCCATTGTTTCATGAAATTCAGGTGATCATCCTGATATCATACCATGGTATCATCCATGGTATTTGTCTATCTCTCTCTTTAAATTAACTGTGATCATGCCTTCTCTATACCTATGATGTCCAATTTCTTGTAAACTTTTTAATAACTCTAGAATTGCTATTTTGAAGTGACTCTAGGAATCTTCTAGAGGCAGCATCACAAGGAGCTTCATCATCCATCTCCTTGGTGGCAAACATTGCTGTGAATATGATTGCCTTCCTGGCTCTACTGTCTTTTGTGAATTCAGCTCTATCCTGGTTTGGAAACATGTTTGAATACCCACAACTGAGTTTTGAGGTATATTCTATTTTATTTCTTCTATGTTTGTTTCTGCCTTTTCCTGAAAATAAACAGGTTCATGAGCAACTTCCTAACTGCCTAATTTGTGTAGTTCACACATTGTACTAACTTAATACTGTTTCTTACATTACCCTCCTTCCATCACACTTCTGTTTCCTACTATAGTTCTTTTCTTATTGTTGTTTTGGGGTCACACCTGGTGGTGCTCTGGGCTTACTCTGGATCTGTACTCAGGAATTATTCCTGGAGGTACTCAGAGGGACCATATGGGATTCTGGAGATGGAACCCAGGTTTCCTGTATGTAAGGCAAGAGCCCTATCTCTCTAGCCCCTCTTTTACTTCCCTTTACTCAAAATTCTTTGTTTCCTAACCCCATTCCTATGAATCAAGGGTTTATTTTTGTTTTTTATTGAGACCATTGTGAAGTACAAGTCTTTCACAGTTCTATTTTAGGCATATAGTGACAGTGAATTAGAGTGATTCCCACCACCAGTATTGACTTCCCTTCGCCATAGTTCCCAACTTGCATCCCTACCTCCACCTTAGTCCCATGGTCTATCAGTGTAACAGGTCCATTTTGTGTTTAGCTTGTTATAGTTTGGGTCTCTTGATTCTATTGTCATTGACTTTGGCTTGGGTATTTAGATCTGACCTTTTTTATTTCCACTCAATGTTCCTGAGACTTCTTGGCCTCTGTTTTCCAACCACTTTTTTTTTCTTTTCTCATAGAGATATGAGGCAGAACAAAATAAGAATTTAGGTTATTTATAATGATCCAGTTTCAAACTTGATTCCTAATGGATGAAGAAAGCAAGAAAATGGACCTTCTATACTTTAGGAAAACAAACAGAGACTATGGGCAATATCATCAGGCTTCTTAATTAAGATGACAAATCACTAATCCAGGAAAAAACTTTTTAATGTTTTGTAGATAATATGCTCCTACATTTTCATGCCCTTTTCATTCATGATGGGAGTGGACTGGAATGATAGCTTTATTGTAGCTAAACTCATAGGCTATAAGACATTCTTCAATGAATTTGTGGCATATGAGAACCTCTCAAAACTCATCAATTTAAGAAAAAATGCAGGACCCAAATTTGTGAATGGTGTACAACAATATATGTCGGTAAGTAAAATTTTTGATTATTCAATATATTTCTTCATCACATAGATTCATCAGTTACTGGTACTTTTCTGTATCAGCAACGATGGCTTCCATCAGAGAGCAAAACAGATCCAGAATCCCTGATCTTGTGGTATACCTAGCACCTTGTCATTTTATTTTATGCTAAGTTAAATACATTGTGCATTGAGAAACAAAACTAATACTTACCACATGATTACTTACTTTTGATTACAGTTGGTATGAACTCATGTTATATGATCTGGGGTTAAAATCAATCAATCAATATATTTACTGTTTATGGGCATACCTGGTGGTGCTCAGGGCTTACTCCTGGCTCTGTACTCAGGAATTATTCCTGAAGGTACTCAGGGATCATATAGGATGCTGGAGATGGAACCCAGATATGCTGTATGCAAGTCAGATGCCATACCCAGTGGACTATGTGTGCTATGTGCTGTGTACTAAGAATGGAGCATTAAACCAGCATCAAGACGGTTGCCTGCATGGTGCTCACCACATATTTAATAATCATTTGCCTCCCTCCTTAAATTTTCTAACAATTCAGAGAAAATGTTTAAATATAGTGCCTAGAGACTTACCAAATCATGAGAAAAAAGTAACTATTCTCCAAGTGAGTGAAAGGGGAGAATAAATCTCAGCCAATACCTTTGAAATAAGCCTCCTGTAATCATATTAGGACCTCGGGTACATGGACATGCTTGAGTGAAATAAGGGAAATCAGCTGAGGCTGTAACTGAGGCCATGTTGTCAACTGAGTATGCAGCTTATTTTTCTATAGAGTAGAACTGCCATATATGAAAATTCTTAGGAAAACAGCAAGCACTTCTGATCACCACCATTATTCTACCAATCCATTTGGAATAAGTGTTCATGGCACTTATTTGACTTTAAAAGGAAGAGAGTAAAGCAAGTTTCCTAAGTTTCTAATTCAAATTGCTCTCCCCTGAATACCATATTTATCAATCTCAATTTTTCAAGTGTATTCACTCACAAATATAATGGCTTACTCCAGGGGACTGCTGGTTTGTGCTATATAATCATGGTCATTTTGACCCAGATATCTGATCTGAACAGTAGTTCTCCAAATTTCCTGCCTCTCAAGTATTCATTCTTCAACTGATCATGCAGTGGTGGTTGGCCAACATCCTTATTATTTGAATATCACCACACACTAGCTTGCTTCTCTGCCAAAAGTAAATGACAGGCTAAATTAGATGAAATACTTTCCATTACCAACTGCCAGTTGCAAGAGAGAGAAATAGATTTGTTAATGAGCACAAAAAAATCTGAGAGTTCTGGCAGTACTAAGCAGGTCTTTCAATAAGTTATAAAGAGTTATAAAGAGACTAGAGAGAGAACATTGGAGTTGATTTGGCTTAGGAAGGGAGTAGAGGTTAGTACAACCAGAAGCAGGTACACAGAAGGCATTTGAAAATATCAGCTCCTTGGCTTCTGCTACTATTGAGTCCTACTGGAAAAACATTTTGTTATTTCTGATTTCTTCCTTCTAATCTGCAAAATGTCAACAAGTTCTCGTAATTTATGTTTACCATCCAGAAATTCAGGAAGTGAAGATGTCCCAACATCACCTGGAAAAGATAATAATAAGATCTTGTCCATGAGTCAAAAATCCAGTATTATTTGTTAAAGTGTGTATATTACTGACTCTCACCAAACTTAAGAGATCAGAACATGAAAGTTATGTGCTTTTTATCCCTTTGTATGAACACATCAAAATTTACTGATATTTTAATTTGCTCTTTATTGAGGAGCTTTGCTCTTAAAAATGATTATTATAGGCTAGGGAGATAACTCAAATGAGCTAGAGTACATGCTTTGTGTGCGGGAGACCAATTGGGTTCATAATGCATGACATGACATGACACTGTCTAAACACTGCCTATAGTATTTCCTCCAAATGCTGTATTAGAAGTAACCCCTGACCAATGCCAGATATGAGTCCAGAAAAAAAAAATACAGTGACTCCTATATATAAATGGCATCTTTTTCCATCTGCAAGCAGAACCATAGAAAGTATCAAGTTTCTTAATGAGGTCCAGCTCTTTCTATCAACCTATCATGCACAGTTATATGGGAAAAGGTCAAGTGGAATCATCCAGGCATCCCTTTCCACCTCTTATAAATCCCTGCTTGGCCACATCTGTGTGATCATTTTGCATGAATCTCGAGAACGGAAAAAGAATAATCTTGAATGTTTACGCTGTCCTTCCACATGGTCTCTTAATAACCTTGACTTTTTTAAGTCAATTGAACTAAATGAAAATCACTAGGAAGATAGTGGAAGATGAGGATGAGCTTTTCCAGGAAGAGTACACTATTCAAATACTTGAAACATCTTATCTTGCTTCATATATGCTGATTGAAAATATCAACAAAAGCATTCTTAGAAACCATGAAAAAAGTGGCCTTACATTCAGCAAATGAAAAAAAAAACCTGAGTCTTGAATCTTGAATATTAGCTTAGCAAAAGAAAAATAAGAGCATCACCATTTTGGAATCCAGTGTATGCCTGGTTTATTCTATGAACCAAACCTTTTCTTTTCACTCTGCTTTTCTTCTCTTCCTTTTTTTAAGATTTATAAAATAAAAGTGCTGCCTCAGTTATTTGAACAGTTTGCCAGACTGATTTTGCCCCTGGTGAACAACAAAATTCTCTCAATCTGAGCCTATTCTATACTCAATTCTTCAGTCTTAAGGAGTTTGATAGACCTCTATAGGGACTAAAACAGTAAGTGGAACTAGACCTGGGACAAATATCCCCTTCTACCTTCTTACTTGTTTCTTAATTAATTAATTCTACCACCTTCAGTCATGCAACTAAGGGCTAGAGCAACACTTCAGCAGGTAGAGTTGCAAGAGTACAATAGATTCAGTCCTCAGCATCTCATATGGTTACTGAAGCAATACCAAGAGTAATTTCAGAGTGCAGAGCCAATAGTAACCCCTGAGCATTGACACGTGTAGCCCAAACCTAACCCCTCAACAAAATAAAATAAACATTCACCTAAAGTTTCCATGGACACTCAGTCAGAACTGAGGAACCCAGAAAAGCAAACACACACCAAGGTTAAATAGAAAGACTCCTCTGGTAGTCATAAGCTGCCTTTTACTTTTTTTTTTTTTTTTTTTTTTTTTTTTTTGGTTTTTTTGGGCCACACCCAGTGACGCTCAGGGGTTACTCCTGGCTATGCGCTCAGAAGTCGCTCCTGGCAGACACCGGGGACCATGTGGGGAACCAGGGATCGAACCGTGGTCCGACCTAGGTTAGCGCAGACACCTTATCTCCAGCGCCACAGCCCGGCCCCTTCACAGTATAATTTACATACCAAAAATAAGGACCCATTTTATTTACATAAGAGTTTACAAATGTACTTCCTGTTCAACCAAGAAATCAGTTTGACTTACCATTGTATTCTCTAGTATTTAGCATTTAATAGATAACTTTCTTTAAGTGTCTATGTGTTGGGTAAACAAATGAGTACGATTTCATTTTTAAATAATATATCATAAGCACTTCATGCTATAAATTTGTATAAATAATTTTGTATACATAGTTATACTTAGAAAGTGCACAATGAATTAATTGACTGATTAAAAGAGATGGGAACACACTAATCTTGTGGTGCAACGGAACCTTACAAACCCTGAACATTGACATAATGGCCTGGCACAGGCCTCAGAGGTTTGGGCATTTTCCAGTCACCCCTGAACCAGGGAAGCCTGTTTATGACATCACCTGGAAGCCATCCTCTACTGCTGCTCTGACATCGATTCACTCAAAAATGTCTTCCCTTAACACTGAGAAGATTTAAACAACAACGACTTGCGTACTGGACAGGGCTTTCTGCATTGCCCATTAATTGTGAGATGAAATTATACGCCACTCCACACCGTCCTACTTCGATGGGGGATGTACAGATTCCAGGACCTTTAATGCAGAGGCGTGAGTTCAACAACAGAGACTGTGAAAGGTATAACTGTATGGGCACTGCAGACAATGACCAGGAT
>PVKC010000734.1:0-60207 GCA_004027635.1 Crocidura indochinensis
AAAAAGCTTTAATGCCTTCCATTCGAGGTCCATGTTGAGACCCATTGCAATGGGAGATTCTGGATCTCAGCATGCTGGTTCAATAAACCTTGCTGTGTGACTTGCTTTACTTTGTACTTTCTGTTCCTTTTGGAATAGAGCCAATATTAGACTCTGGCAAGGAAACTGATAGGGTACATTGGGGTAAGGCCTAATCTGGCATGGTTTCAGACTAGAAGAGCTACACAGAGTAGAGAATGAAGCAGCGATGGGACCCAATCTTTATACACCAGATATGAGCAGACTGAATGAAACATGGCTGAGTTATACACAGTATATGGCCTTGCCTGAGATAGCAAGAGTGGCTTAGTTTATGGGTTAATGAAGTGCCTGGACATTTGGGAAGGGACCTGGACTCAACTTTTTAAACTGCAATTTCAGATCCTTCCAAGTTCACTAGACACATCTTTGGAACAATTCTCAAGACTCTACCAGCTCAAGAAAATCTACTTTTTGCACTATCAATAAGAAATTTATAGAAGTCTATCACAGCTCCCAGCTCAGCACACAGCTTCCACAAGACCTTAGGAACAGGCTTTTGAGGTTCAGTTTGAGAATTTACTCTGCAAGTAATGTTACAGAGACAAATATCCCACTTTCTCTATTTTTGGGATTTGTCTTTATCTTGGGGTGTGTATTCAGGGCATTGCCATGCTGTGAGTCACACAAATGTCAAGTCACAATTAAGGATGTACACTCGACTCACTCTTCTCTGAAAAGTTCAAATTCCTCTGAACATGGATAATCCTCACTTTCTCATATTTACCTCTCTCTTAGGATCTTTCCTCTCTATTTGTCTCATTCCTGAAACTCATTATTTGCAAGCATAGTTATTTGACCTCAGAAACAGGACAGAGTTTAAGAAGGAGACGAATAAATTACTTAGCCTAGATTGAGTTTCCACATCTCCTTGAGAAATCAGATAGTTTGGACCTGTTTCTGCTCCAAGTGGATGGGGTGAAAATCAGGATGCAGTGAAGCTGGTAGGATGGAAGCGTCCAGGAAAATCAAGAAGGTACTCAAAGAAGAAATGATCAGTCCTGCCACATCTTTGTACTTTCCTGGTTAACTGGTGGGTGAAGGAGGAAGGTGGCAGCTCTTCCTGTCTCAAGGCTACAATCCCTTCATGCCACATTTTCCAGAAGGTATTCCCCAAATTATGCACCATGGATACTTAATTTATTTAGTTACCCTTTCTCCCACCTACATTGTACACATTTTTACATATGCTTATAAGTTATTGAGATCATTATGGTATAAAGAACATTGGGTTATAAGTGTCAGTTTTAAGTTTCCAAAGCAATCATCATATTTCTCTTTATAGTGTTAAATGATAAACATGCTAGAAAAACTGTATGGAAAAAAGATGAGTTTCTAAAGAACTGCATTTTATTTTTCTTATAATTTACATTATTATATAACATGTATCACAGAGTTGATTATAATAATACACTTACTTCTATGTAAATAGGAGTTAAATTATTAAGAAATAAAAGAAGAAAATTTACAAGAAAAGAGGAAAGAAAAAAATTTAACAAGAAAATTTGGCGAGGGGCCAGAGAGATAGCATGGAGGTAGCGCATTTGTCTTGTATGCAGAAGGATGGTGGTTCGAATCCAGGCATCCCGTATGGTCCCCTGAGCCTGCCAGGAGTGATTTCTGAGCGTATAGCCAGAAGTTACCCCTGAGCACTGCTGAGTGTGAACCCCCCCAAAAAAAAAAACAAAAAAAAGAGAAAATTTGGGGAAATTACTCTATCTCTCTATCTTGCAATGAGATCATTTAGCTATTGTCAGAAGGTTAGTAAGCTCTTGTTGCTTCCTAGCTGATCATACTTTTACATCTTTTTTTTCTTAACATTAGGTGGCTTTAGAAACACATTGACATTTAGATTGGTCTGTGCCTATGGAAACCCATAGTTTCTTATATCATAAGACAAGCATGATTGTAAGCAAACCTAGATTCTGATTATGCACCACTATACAAAGTTATTATAAAAATGAATTTTTAGCTCTGATGTCAGTGAGCAGCATCCCTCCTTGGATGAGTTGACGAAGCTGAAATGGTGATACGAATTTTTACAATGAAATGGGAATCCATAAGCATATGAAGACTATGAAGACACCTCACAATGGTACAAACCGGATGAAGATAACTTTAAATATCAGGAATCCCAGATTGCCTCAATAAGTCCAGGACTAAAGTCACAAACAAAGACTCTACATACCCAAGGGTCTCTTAGGTAAATTCTGATGTTTTTGGATTTAAATAATTAGAAGGACTCCTTGGGTTTTCTCTGACATAAGTAAAAGGACAACTTGTGATATTGTTGTGCAAGTTTATTATGGAATAATTTAGTGGGGATATACTACTTTATACTCAATCCTCTAGAGATCACTGAATTTTGGAATGAAAGACATAGCATAGAACTCCTCTCCAGAGTTTCTAGCAAGAGACTGTTTCCTAAGAAAACAGAAAAACACAAATGTGTGTGTATGTGTGTGTAACAATTTAACAGCATCAGAATTATGTTTCTTCTCTCTCAGGAGAAAGGCAATTTATTGAAGGAAAAGTATTTTTGATAATGTCAGAATGGGGACTATTGATCTATTCTATAGTTTTTTTTTGAGATCTGGAATGTAGAAAGAAACGGTATGTTTTACATATGCCATAATAATCGATCTGATATAAAAACAAACTCTTAAAATATGAGAGATGTCAAATAGATATCCTGGAAGGTGGTTCTTGCTGTGAAATAGTTAATGGAAGGCAGTTCTAAACACCTTGAATAAACTGTAATAGTGTTATAATGAGTTCAGGTTTAAGAAATGTGTAAGTAGTAATTCATACCATATCTCCACTTAGATTTTATTAATTTGTCTATGAAAACATATGAAATGTAGAGATGTCAGTAGATTATTATGAATTCAATCTGATGTTATTGCCATAGTGTTTTAATTATATGCTTGATAGCTTTACTTGGAGCAAAATGAACACAAATTCTGGTCGTACAAATATTGTTTAACCTTTGAACTTGCAGGGTTTTTTTTCCAACAACTTGAAAAGTGGCTATGTTTTAATGGCAGGTATAAAATATTTTAACAACTTATTCCAATGTTACAGAAAATCTTTTACCATAAACTAATGCATAGAAACTTTTATCCTTTTGGTATACAATAAAATATTAGACTGGTCCACAATTTTAAAACATCCTGATATTTAAACCAGTAAAACCAAGAACAGGAAACAAATTAGAGGATCTATTGTTATATATTCTATTATTATATATTCCTCTTTGAAAGCTGTAGCATTTTTATCTTAGTTTGAAAAGAAATTGAGCATTTTCAAATTTTAAAAAGTTAACAACTTCATGCCTCAAAATTACAAAAGCCACAAAGGCTTTTTAACACATTATGCTTTGGCATTTACACAGCTATTGCAAAATAAAAATAATATACAAAAAGTGTTGTTTTGGGAAGACAGCGCACCCATTGCAAGTATGGGTTGTAATGAAAGCTGGACTATTTCAGCCATAAGAGATTGAAAGGTGGTAGGTGTGGGAACTGGAGGTATACACAGGAAGTGTTCTTTCTGAACATCTCACTGTCATCTAAATTTCTTTAGGCAAGCAGGTCACTCACTAATGTCTATACTTCTATGTTTGACTGCTTTTCTCTTGAAGGTTGAGGCACGTCATCTGATGAAATGATATGCTGCTCAGCTTCCTGCATTTTTCTCTACTACAATTCTTTGGACAGAGGCTGTCAAATCATCTTGCACATCTGACCTAAACCGACACAGGCCCCGCTCAAAATTAAAGTCATTCTTTTGATCGTTGCTGCTCTGTCAATGAGAGTGAAACATCTCCAGTAAAGACTTCCTTCACCTTCAGTTCAGGGCACAGATTCTCTTTCAGGTCACTTACTATTTTGTTTTGTTTCAATTGGCATCTTTTCCTCTTGCAATGGTATCAATGTTTATTTGTTTGTTTTCTGTCAGCTCTTAGTTATGGAATGCCCTAGCCCCTTCAACATCATCATAGTCACCTTGATGTCATGTTTCTAAGAACTATTTTCCAGAAATGAGTTTAGTGGGGCCGCTTTCATAACATCAGGGCACTGCTAAAATGGATGTAGACTGCGCTACCAACAATATACAACTTAGTCTTGTTTTCCTTGTTTTGTTCATGTTTTCTTGTATTGCTTTCAGGCTTTAGTGGATCAAACACTCCTCTGCAGATTTGCTTCAGTTAACATATGGATGTGCTTGAGCATCTTCTATAAAAGAGAAATAGCAAAATACAGACTTTCATAAAATAGAGAATCTGAGATGAAAAAGCAAGACTTCATAGAGAGATCACGTGAGCTAATACATGTGTGTAAATGCATAACTCATGTCTTCAGTGGTCTAAAAGGGTATCCAGAGAGCAAGCAAGTTTAGGAGTTATGTGTCCTGGGGACCGGGAAATAGTATGGAGGTAAGGCATTTGCCTTTCATGTAAAAGGAGTTATGTGTTCATCTTCTGAGGATACAGATAACAGATTGATTTGTACTCTGAAGTTCCAAAGATAGGACATTAGTCCTGAGGACAGTTTGAACAGGTTTCTAGCATTGTATACTAAAATATACAAGATTGTATTTCTTTTTTTTTTTTTTTTTGGTTTTGGGGTCACACCCGGCAGTGCTCAGGGGTTACTCCTGGCTCCATGCTCAGAAATTGCTCCTGGCAGGCACAGGGGGACCATATGGGGCACTGGGATTTGAACGGATGACCTTTTGCATGAAAGGCAAACGCATTACCTCCGTGCCATCTCCTGGGCCCCAAGATTGTATTTCTTAATTAAGAAATTTTAATTTGAATACAAGCCTCTTACAAAATCACAACCTCCTAGGTTGTTCAGCTTTCTTTGGGACTCAGGTTCAAGGAGAACAAGCATCTTCTTGATTCTTGCTGTGACCTGCATAGTAAAGGTCTTTGTCTCTAACTCAGAAAGGCCCCTGCTTTCTCACCATGTTCAAGAAGGAATACTTCAACTTAATCAACTCTGCACAATTCTTGATAATGTGAGTTAGAAAATATGAGAATGTTATTAATACTAGGAAGTATTAAGTGTTATGGTAAAAATTCAACAAATAATGTTTCAGAAGATCTTAAGATATTGTAGAAAAAAATTTTGTTTTGTTTTTTGGGCCACATCTGGTGACACTAAAGGATTACTCCTGGATATATGCTCAGAAATCGCTCCTAGCTTTGGGTACCATATGGGATGCCATGGATCAAATCAAAGTCAGTCCTGGGTCAAGGTAAGCACCCTACCACTGTGTAATGGTTCCAGCCCCCACTATAGCAATTTCAATATTTTAAAATATTTGAAAAGAAGTATATGAAATTGGTATCACCAGGATGGAGTTTTAAAGCTGATGGCTTGGTTTTCACATAGGCAAACCATGTCTTATCCCTAGAACCACATGTGGTTCCATGGACACAATTAGGATCCTGAGCACAAAGCCTGAAATAATTTCTGAGCACCTCCAGGTGTGCCAAAAAAAAAAAAGAATAAATAAAACTGAGGACTTGAGCAGATTAGATTCACATGAAAAAAGATGATGTATCATGAAGTGTCAATATTTTATTGCCTGTTTATTGGAGCAAGAGTAGTGAAAAACAGATTAGAATTTAGTGACTGAGGATAGAAATTAGTTGACATTTACTAGGAATAATAATTAGTTACATACAAGTAAAAATGGAGGAAAAAAATCAAAGTTCACTGTGAAGGGCTAAAGCTAAATAAAACAAAGATAACTTATTGAGATTAAAATAATACCAAAAATTATTGGCCAAGGCAATGGCATACATTTCTGGCAGTTTAAGAGAAGGGAAATATTTTAATAATCTTGAAATAAAGGAAAGGGGTATAGAAAAAAACATGTATCATCATTTCAGTGGTGAATGAAATATTCAAACATACTAACCTTTAAAAAATATTCTGGGAATTTATGAGTCTTTCTTTTGTATTCTCAGCATCAAATATAAATCCTAATATGTGTTAGATTTCAAATCATTGTGGTTAATATTGAAATATAATGTAGAGTAGTTTGTATTGATTCAGATTTGTGTTAAAATCATCAAAATATTAATTAAGATAGGTGTCATGATTTATGTATCAACCCCAAGTAAGTGATATTTTATGGTGAGTCTGAGTTTTCTTGAGGAAATGTAAAACTTTTGTGTCCATTATAGAAACTGCCTCCAGCTCATCACTCTGAGATATGCAAGTCTGTTGTTTCATTTTCTGCACACACACACTAAGGCATTTATTATGTTGAGCTTGGAATTGGATTTGAGGGAATAACTGTAGTTGTTGCTTGGTTAACAGAGTGTTTCACTTGCCATTTCATACATTCAGAGTCAGCAATGTTTCCTTTCCTAGTCTCTTTTGACTCATCAATGTAGAATGAAATCTAATCAATCCACAATCATGCTAATCAATGTACTGTGCTACTTCTACTGAAGAAAGAATAATGTTGTTAGGAACTTGGTTACATCTTAGCGTAATGTAAAAATTGAAAGTGCTATTCTATGTGATATGGAAATGAAGCTTTTTATGACTGGAGGCTTTACCATCAAAATTTCTTTTTTGATCCATCAATTTTTATCAACAAATTAAAAGAACTTGTAATTCAAGAATGAGAAGCAATGTATTCAAAATTATAGCTTATTATTTTATAGAACTGTTACAAAATAGATTACTTGTTGCAGCAAAATTAAAAAAAATGGATATTATAAAATTAAAAACCCAAAATGTTTCTGTACCACACTGAGATAAATATTATCAAAGGCAGTTAATTTTAATTGATTGCAACTTTTTATAACTAAATATGATGTGGAAAATGAAGTCATAGCTTATTTTAGTCTTTGGAAGTTTCACTTTCTCACATATGTATGCCTAATTGTTCATGGTTAATCCTTTCCATATAATTATAATTATAAACTACAATACAATATAAACTACAAAACAATACACTGACTTCTAAAGAGTCATTTTAGTCTTTCATCCTGGTCCAAAAAATTATCCCCACATATATTTTTGTCTTATAAATCATTTAAAATAAATCAGTCTTCATGTTTATAATTTAGTTTATAGCAGGAGACCTCAAATTATTCCAGTTGTTTATGGGGATGCTAGAAAATTCCATTTCTGATGTGGCAGAAGAATGTATAAACACGGGAGAATTCAACTCTTAATACTTTCTACATCCCTGTGAAGGTCAGTTAGACTTTTTCAATGTAAAAACCAGACTAATAGCATATTTATGTGTTCAGAATAGACAATTCATTTTATTTTAGCAGCATTTCTCCATTTTTGTTTTATTTCATCAAATACAGTATATTTAATAATGACATCAGAGCTAGTTTGCTGTTCAATAGCTTATGGAATAATTTCACTTTAGTCACAAGTGAAACATTTCTGATATTTCAAATCTTAGATAGAAAATAGATGTATGTTTGCACAACAAAATAGTCATTTAAATAATATAACTTTTACATATACTTTAATTATTACTAATAGTACACAAAATTGACAGAGAATATAGAGAGCACAGGTGACCCTTCTCCACATCTCTTCTTGTTCACATTGACTAAAAAGTATTAAGAAAAATAATTAATGGAACAAGTGGAATTTTTGACAATTACGCACATTATATAACACAGTAGCTAGTGATAGCTATGTATTCCCTTGAGGAATATTGATAAAGAATAAAAGAGAAAAAGTTAAAAAGAATCTTTAATGATATGAAGTGATCCACTTGGCCATGAAAAAGGCAAGGTCATTTTCTAAAAAGTGTACAAGGTGACTTATTCCTCTAAGGGAGAATGCGTCTGCAGAATTCTTCCCATAGAGACTAATATTGGTGTAACTGTATGGACTCATTATAAAATATATAGGGCCCTAGAGGAAAAACAGATCCACTAATTTTGCAAATCTCTTCTGGTCAATATTTCTGCATATTTCTGAATATTCCAGGATATTCCAAGGGGATGTCAGGAAAAGTATCATAAATGTGGAACTTAACAGTGGACGAGGGGGTGAAATAGTAAATCCAAAAAGTTACTGGGAAGGAAAAAATGGTCAGAAAAGGAACATGGTCAGGACAAGTTGAGAAATAGAACTCAAAGTCATTGTAGAAATGTGTGATTTTGTTCTAGGTACAGATAAAACCTAAACTAATTAGTGCTATACATAATCCAATATATGCTTCGCCCCCCCCCACCTCAAATCCTGTTTATAGAAAATGGATTGACACAAGAAGAGCCACAGTGGAAAATTAGGTCAAAGTACAGAGATTAGGTGCAATATCGGTGATAACCAAGTGAATATATGTTGGCAGCAGAAATAACATCAGAAGTAATTTAGCAACACTTAGGCAGTGTGGTCATTGCTGATGGTGAAACAGGATTATTCTGAAATAGACAAAAGTTCATTGTTTCAGAAGTTATTTTGGAACTATGAAAATATGTTTCTACTTATCAGTTTGAATTTATTTTTTGACATTCTGGGAGTTAATTTTTTAAGCCCTGAATTGCCAATCTATGATGCTCTCAGAAATGTTTATCTTATTCCTCTGATCTTTGTCCATTACTAATAGAATAATTTACAATCTGTGTCAAGATATTTCTATGCCTTAGCTTGCAGTGGTCCTCAAACTATGGCCCGTGTGCCACATACTGTATTTGTTCCCATTCTGTTTCTTCACTTCAAAATAAGTTATATGCAGTGTGCATAGGAATTTGTTCGTAGTTTTCGTTTTTACTATAGTCCAGCCTCCAACGACCTGAGGGACTGTGAACTGGACCCCTGTTTAAAAAGTTTGAGGATGCAGTTGGTAGTCAGATGTCAGGCTGCTAAAATAGTAGATTTGATTTTTTGTTTTAGGGCAACATCCTGTGGCTCTCCCAGGGTTACTCCTGGTATGCTCAGGGTATATCATATGGGATGCTGGGGAATAAACCCAGATCAGCAGTATGCAAGGAACATGCTATATCCACTGTGCTATTACTCCATATCTTGTAATAGCTGACTATTATTCTTGGTTTGTCTGTGAGGCGATCCTTTTTTTTTTAGTGGAACATTATAATTTTTATTGAAACTCCTCAATTACAAACATGAATGTAGTTGGGAGAAGATTCTTTACTAGATTAGTAGTTGAATTAGTATATTAAATAAAATTGGTTGATGCCACAATATGAATGCAGTTATGTGCTTGATTGTGTGTATATGTATGTAATACCCAAAACTATATAATTCCAAGAAAATATTCTGTTTTGATCTAAATATTGCTCTTAAAAATATTAACTTTTATGAATAACAGCTTAGTAGGATTCTAAAAGTGAAAGTATATATTTCAAGTA
This sequence comes from Crocidura indochinensis, assembly GCA_004027635.1. Classification (NCBI taxonomy): domain Eukaryota; kingdom Metazoa; phylum Chordata; class Mammalia; order Eulipotyphla; family Soricidae; genus Crocidura; species Crocidura indochinensis. Next base: position 9,452 of record PVKC010000734.1, read on the forward strand.
GGATAGATGTCTTTATTTATACAGCTAAAATGTACATTCATTTCACTCATCAATAATTCATAAAGCCAGAGGTCAAATAACTTCCACATTAGATGACATTATTTTCCCAAAAGATCTTTTTCTTGAATGAAAATTTTAATTATGTTTAACTCATAAATACACAAGGAATCATGTATACTCAAGCAGCTGTCATCAATTGAATGCTTGAAAAGCCTACAAAAGATTTTTGTTAATTCTTTGTAATATTATTTTTATTCTGGCATATTATTTTTATCTTAGTAATACTCTAAGAAATCAAATACTAATGCAACATATCGACTATATGTGTAAATTCCATAGATCTTATACAGGGTTTATGTATGTGTTCTGACATTGAGCCATGTTTTAGCCTCATCTTTACTTCTAATACAATATTCTTTACTATTATAAAATTATACATAAATCAAAGAACTAATAGTTAGGAAAAGAAAAAATGAAAGTGCTGTAGTATAGTTGACATTCTATAAAATGCTTTATAATCTCTAAACCTTGGTATATTTATGCTCATATAAAACCCTAATAGTTAGGATAATAAATATGATTTCCATCAATTATATTACCTCTTTTTCCTTCTGTTTACTGTTCCCCCAAATCTTATCCTATCTAGAGTTAAGGATCACATTTCAATTATTAGTTAAACTGCATAAATGACAATATTTCTCACTTTTAAATCATTCTAAAAACAATCCTGTGACAAAATTAGATTAGGACTAATTGAGGAAAAATTGATTTCATAGTCAATTTTTAGTTTTAAGCTCTTTACTGAAATCCCGTCTTATACTAAGAGAATGAAGCTTAAATAAGGTATTTTGATTTTAAATTTTTTATCTTTATTGCATTAAAATTTTCATAATGGATTATACAGATAGTACAGCAGGTTACTCGGCTTGTTTGCTGTTTACCAGTGTTCAACCTTTGACAGTATATAGAGTCCTCAAAGCCCTCAAGTAATAATCCTGAGCACAGAACTAGTACTAAACATAGCTGGGTGTGTCCCTCCAAAACAAAACAAAATTAGGGGCCAGAGCCTTACCCTAAGGCTTACCCTAAGAGCCTTACCCATAGGGTAAGGCATCTACCTTGACTGCACTAGTCTAGAACTAACCATGGTTTGACTCCTTGGCATCTCATATGGTCCCCCAAGCCAGAAGCAATTTCTGAGTGCTCAGCCAAGAGTAGTCCCTCAGAGTCACTGGTTGTGCCCCCCCCCCAAAAAAAAACCAAAATTAAACAATTCCCAGATGGAACAATAACATCTTTTCTAGAAATATTTTTAAATTCCCTGTAGCATAACCGCATATTTATTTATGTGGTTACCCATATTCTATGAAAAACTGTCATAATCTCAAATGCTTCTATATTTCCTAAGGAGTCTAATTGCTACTTAATAAGACTTAATTAAAATCATAGCTATCACTTACCACTTTGTTAGAAATCACCCCATCATTCATAACTTTGATGTTTTTAATAGGAAGTGACTTACAGATTATTTAAAACCTGACTGATCATATTTAAGTCCAAGAACATAAAGAAGAAATAGAGTAAGACATTATACACTTACTCGTATGCAAACCATAATGATATAGTTGGCTTTGACACATTCTCTCTGTCATCAAAATGATGATTGTCTATAAATATTTGTTATGCACTTGAACCTACAGCAGAGTGAGACAGATTCCCATAAAATATTCAATGTGATGCTTTGAGGTCTTCAGAGAAGGATGAAATAGTTCCCAAACTGCACATTACATGTAGTTTTTCCATTACACACAGCACAAAATGTCCTTGACATTCAAGACTGCACCATCATATTTTAGTCCACCTCACTCTAGGGTGTATTTGAAAATATCCTCCATTTGCCTTTAATAATAATGACTTGTCATATGGAATCCAGATTTCAGCTAATCTAACATAATATGTGCTTGATAGCTTTTATTAACTGTCAAATGAAAATCCATAGTCATCAGAAACATTTTACCCTTCTGTCTCACAATGGTGTTTCATTTCTGACCATTCGATGAGAAAGGTTAATAAACACAACTACTTGATATTATTAATATTCAATATGCATGACAAGTGAATCATTCTCGCAGACTTTTGATTTTTAAAGATGCTAGGCCATTAATGGGACTGTTTTTGAGGGAATGTAAAATTGCATATTGCAGCAAGCATGCCATCATATGAATGCTAAAAGGTCTGTGAAGAATTCTCGCTACATTACACTTTACTCACCTTTAATGAAATGTCTTTCCTTCAGAATGCGTAAGATTCTTGTCTCTATCACTCTCCCTATAGAGACCTTTATATTATATCTCTACAGACACATGTAAATAATGCTCATATATATTATCTGCTTAAATGTTCCTCTCTGTTTCTCTCTTTAATATTTTACTTTTATTTCTTCTGTTTTGTAATAACTACGTATGCCTAATTCAGCCTAACTTAATTCTTGACTGTGTAGAAACTGATTAAAGTAAAATCAAAACTGCATTTTACTGAAGTTCTATTTAATGGTTTATGTACATTGTCAAATATATCAGTGTTTAAATATACATATATATGAGACTTATAGAGGTAAAGGATTATAACGATAACAGGCAATGAATGAGAATTTTATGACTTGTACTTTGTCTCCACAATGAATTTCTAAATTTAATTTTCCTTTTTTACTAAGTCTGCACATCTATCAGTTACTTTTTCTCTCTGGAAAATGACCAAAGATACAAGATACCAATCTTACTAAAATAATCAGAACTAAACCAAACATCAAACTTCTTGCTAAAATAATCATGGACATATCTGTTGGAGTATTGTAACCAATTATTAATTATGGCATAGAAAAAATGTAACAGAAATTAACCGAAAGAAAGAAGGCATAAAAGTCCCAATACAACTTTTCATCCTTTTTTCTATTATCTGTAACCAACTACTGAAGGAAATTTAATTCTGAAATTGAAATATATTTATCCTCTTAATATGACCATTAGGACCACCATTTGATCTAGCAAGTCTATGTGTTTTGTTTGTTTATTCATTTTTGCATCACACCCTGTGAGTCTCAGGAGTTTCTTTAGGTTTGCATTCAGGAATCACACCTGGTGGAATCCTATGGATTAGGGAAGTTGGGGGAATGGGAATTGGACTCTGATTCCACTGCTCGCAAAGCAAACGCCTTCCCCTCTATACTATCTCTTGGCCCTTGATTCTTAACCCAAATATCCTAGTAACCTCCTAATTACCTCAATGAAAAGAGAGATCTGTTCTAAAGGGACGAATTTGGGAAGATTCCTACATGTGAATGGATCATGGGAGAAAAGCTCAAGCCTTGATGATTTTAAGGAGGAGTCATTTCAGCTCTGCAAGCATCCTCAGGAGGGTGAGTGGAAAATGAGTTAAGATCAGTCAGGCAGGGTCTGTGTGAAACTTCCTTGCTGGGTTCTTGCAAAAATGGCAACAGAGCCTAGAATCCTAAGCAAGCCCCTAGAGGTATGAGTTTGTGTGTCTGAAATGACCCTTTGTGTCAGAATCGTTTTGGGTCTGGCCAGAAAAGTTGTGCTTTCACCCTCCTCAATCTGCAACCCAGGTTCTTGTTAGTCAAAGCTGCTCCCTGCTGGATGTCAGCAAGCCCATGCCATGCACATGGCCCCCCAACCCTTCCAAAATAGAGTGCAGCGAGGAGATTGGGCATTGCAGTCTGCAGTGGAGGCAGTGCAGGGAATTCCCCACAAAAGCCTGGAGTATGGGCATATGCTCTGAAGGTAAATGCAGAGAAGGGTTCAGAGCAGCTCAGTACCACCGGGAGAATGTTTCAGGCAAGCTCAGGACCAAAGGGACAATGAATCCTGTGCCTACTGCAGGAATGGGGTGAATTCTGCAATCCCCAAGGAAGGCTCCAGGGAAAGACGTGGTTGGGGACACCATTCCAGAGGAATTCAGGTCTCTGGCCAAGTTCTGGGGAAAATTGGGAAGTCATGGTCTGTTAATTACAGGCCTGGAATGAGTGAAGCCTCTAGAAAAACCAGAACCTTCATTTGAGCCACTTGAACCCGGACTTTCACCTTCCACTGGCAAATCCGGGTGCAGCAAGAACTGGGGAGAATTCTTATCTTGGCGGCTCTCTTCTGTTTTGGGGCGTCTTGGGGCTTTGCTGAGTTACCAGAAGCAAGATAATGGAGATACATCTTGCTCAAATTCGTCTCTTTCTTTGATAAAGCGCTTCAACCTCCAAACCCGCAGCTGCTCTGGTCCAATTACTGAGTCACAACCTAAGAGCTGTGAACCAGTACCCGGGAGCCCATCAGAACCACCACACCCAACTCAGTCCTATTTCTAAGTCAGACTGGGACCAAGGCATTCTCCTACAGGCCCTGCGGGTAGCTGAGGGACTTAAGTTACCCCAAAGTATCTTAAAAGAGTACACTCTTTCAAAGAGAACACTGCAGAAAAGGTACATTTAGGTGCAGCCTGCTGGGGCAGATATCTGCTCTTGTATGAATGCAGGGTCCCTCTGGGATGCATTTGGGGGAGATGGTGGACTCTCCCTTTACTCATTCCAGAACACTTCATAGATGAATTAAAGAGAGTTTAAAATATCCAGAGTTTGTTTCTTTGTTATTTTATTTTTGGGCCACATCCTGCGGCACTCGGGGAATCGAATTTATTCCTGTACTCAGAATTTACTACTGGCAGGCTCTGGCAACTGTATGGGATATCAGGAATGGTACCTGGATTAGTCACATGCAAGGCAAATGCCCTATCAGCTGAGTTATAACTACAGCCCCAAATATTTAAGAGATTAGCTATGCAAAACTATTTTTTGATGGAGAGCATCGAACTGGCCTTGGGAAATGTCCTTCCACTAAATATTACCTGGGGCAACCAGAAGACCCTTAATTGAGCAAGAATATGCAGGAGCAATGGCCAGACTGAGTGACAGCTGGGCCTTGGGACTTCTCTGGTGTGATTTTAGAAAGTCATCAGAATGAACTTTGGCATTCTCTCGGCCTTCGGGTTCTAAGAACCAGCTCAGCCTTGAGCAGAAAGTAGCATTATGGGATGAATTTCACAATTATGAGTTCTTTTCAGGCGAGGTTGTAACCCCTTATTTCATAGAGGGCCTGCACATAAGATTATCCTATTCTGAAGGTCTCTTCTTTTAGTGGCTGGAGCCTTTTTTTTTTTGTTTTTGTTTTTGTTTTTGGGTCACACCCGGCAGTGCTCAGGGGTTACTTCTGGCTCCATGCTCAGAAATTGCTCCTGGCAGGCACGGGGGACCATATGGGGCACCGGGATTCGAACCGATGGCCGTTTGCATGAAAGTCAAACGCCTTACCTCCATGCTATCTCCCGGGCCCCAGCCTTTTTTTTTTTTAATGCCTTTAAACTTCAGGGCACCCCAACTTGCCTTTGTGTTGAGGCTGAACTTCTGATGTTAAATTCCATAATTCTTATTCTTTCTTTGAGTTTTACACGGAGTTTTATGATGTAGACAAACGTTACATTTAAGGTTTTTATTTTATTTTTTTATTTTAATAGGGGTGTTCACCCCTGGTGGTGCTCAGGGTTTTCTTCTGGGTCTGCACTCAGATTATTCAGAAAAGCGCCAGGGAACCATGTGGAATGCCTGGAATGGATCCCTGGTCAGTTGTATGCTAAGCAGGCACCCTACTTACTGTATTATCTCTTAGGCTTTAAAAAGAAAAAATGAATTTTTACTCTATTTAGAGTTGATGCTTTTGTATGGTGTCAATTAAAACTCTAGTTTTAGTCTCTTGCATGTGACTTTCCAACTTTTCCAGTATTGAAATATTTGTCCTCTCATGCTCTTGTTAAGTATTCCTTTACTATGTGTATGTGTGCGGGTGGGGGGTGTTAAGGGATTTATTTGGATAATTTTTATTCCTGTTACTTGGACCTATCAGTCATTTTTTTTGCCAGTACCATAATAGTTTTTGTGCACTATAGCTAGAGTATGTTAAACTACTCTTAAGGACTCCAAAAGAGGAATTCTAGAATTTTGTTTTATAAACAATTTGCATATTTTATACTATTAAATCAGTTTATAAATTTGAATAAGTATGGTGTAATAGAATATTTTTAAAGCAAAGTTCTGTATCAATTAGATGTGTGGTGATGCTTATATAACACTGAACTCTATTCCAAACTCAATAAAATTTACCTGGGGAGATGCATACATGTATAAGTATATACATATTATATATTTAAAAAAACTCACTGCAAAAGGTTCTGTAAAATATATCAGTATTTGTTTATAAATCTTTAGATTTGTGTATTAACAATTCATTCTTGTTCAGGTTTTTCCACAGATTTCTAGAAAGCTTCAACTCTAACAGAAGCAAGACCCAGAGACAGGAAATTTTTGGATGTTGGGCACTAAACCCTTGCTCATTTCTAATGAAGTGTGTTTAGTAGAATAAAGAAGCCAAAGAAATTTGTCTGAAAAATCTGTAGTTTTGTAGGCCAGATATATACTTTTGAGGTTAGGTAGGGAGCTTGCCTTCTTGCATGGGGCTGGGCAAGAAGAGATCTTTGTCATTCCTTTGTAATCCCTGAAACCCCTAAAGACCTTTCCCAAATGTAGCTTTTTTGGTTAAAAAAAAAAAAGAATTCTGCGTAAATGTATTCTGTTTTAGGTTTTATAGTGCACAGATTGCTTTATTAGGGAATGAAATACAAACTCTGCATCAGGATCTAATATCACTCTTGATATGGTTCAGTAGATCATTGGGGTACCAGTGATGGAACCTGGGTGTGCTTCAATGAAAGGCAAATGTCTGCCCTTGTTCAGACTCTGAATTCACAAATACTAACGTAAGTCAGTATACTTCCTTCCACAGGAGCACTTTTCTTGTACAGTTACGATTTTTCAGCCCCTCAAATCTTTCTTAAAAGTGTTCTTGATATGGGATGAATGTTGAAACAGGGGTGGAGGGAGGACAGTATTCGTGCTGGAGACGCCCCTGATTCAATATCACTGTATACTAAAAATATCACTGTGAAAGATTTGTAATCCACTTTGATCAAAAATAAAATGTTCTTGGGGCCGGGCGGTGGCGCTGGAGGTAAGGTGCCTGCCTTACCGCGCTAGCCTTGGAAGGACCGTGGTTCGATACCCCGGTTCCCCATATGGTCCCCCGTGCCTGCCAGGAGTGACTTCTGAGCTCATAGCCAGGAGTAACCCCTGAGCGTCACTGGGTGTGGCCCAAAAACCAAAATAATAAAAAAATAAAAAATAAATAAAATGTTCTTGATTTTAACCATCACGATGGGAGAACTATCTCCTTAGGGGACACCTGATTGTAAGTGCCTGAATTTCTGCTGTGGTTGTTCCAACTTTGGCAACAGTAAAACATTAGCCCGTATAGGCTGAGAATATCTGGCTAGCATCAGATAAAAGAGATGAAGAAATGGGTTGCTAGGTGCCAGACCACAAAACATTATATTCCTACTCCTCTAGATAAAACCAGGTTATGCCTTCATTTCCAAGGCATCTAGATATGTAAAATTCAAATTTGTCTTTCTCTCTGACCATTTAAGAGAAAATGTAAAATCTCAGAACACGTGAGTAGTTGCTTTATGAATAGACAATTTTCAATACAGCCCAGTTTAGAAATGAAAGAAATAGCTATGCTAGCCCAGATTAGGAAAAATAAAGATTAGTAAATAAATATTATAATGCTTTGGCACAGGTATTGAGTACACATTTTGAAAGGATAATTTGTGATGCCAATGCAAGACAGTCTGCTCCAGCACAAGGTCATACTTGAGGTAATCCAGTTAGTGGTTCAGGATGTAGTTAGAAAATGATCATACTTTATGTTTCTAATCAAGTAGTTTCATAAAATGCATTGGCATTAATAAAGGTGGACCTACAGGTAGGTTGGATAATTTACAAAGAAAGCAATAAATAGATCTTCTGTCTCAATATCTGTGCTGAACTATTTGTATTTTCTATATTCTATTCTTCTGTCCAGGAAGCCTGGGGAGATAACTTAAACCTACAATTGTTATTGACTTACTATTAAGAGTTTATTAATGTTAAATGTTTGGGTTCCATGTTATTGTAGCATGATTATTTCAAGCCAAACAGAAATTAATAAGATATTTATGGAGAGCAATTAGCCCTGAATATCAAAAAGACTCTAATTTACACAGACATCTAATCAAGTAATTATCCGTAAAAATACATTTAGTATTTGAATTGCCGTTTACCAAGAATAAATTTGGCAGAAAGAGTGAATATTTCCTGCCCAAAGCGAACTTTCATATTTCACTAGCAAAAAACATAAAAAGAGAAAGAAAGTATACAGAAAAGATAAGAGCTTAATTTTTAATGAAGGTCTTGAAATGCCCTGTTGGCCCATACTATTATGTAGGTAATTATAGTTGCTAATACACTCATGATGTGCTTCATTCTTATGGAAATGCCCCAACTGTCATGTAGATTGATATAATTCAAAATATAATTGACATTATAGAACAGAATGTTAAAAATTCTAGTTCAAGTTTTCCCATTTTAGGAGCATATGTCAAATAAATTTCACCACAGTGATAGCCAGCTCTTTTATTATTAGTGTCCTCATTACTCACATTTCTTTTGCTATTTCCACTGTCTCCCTTCCTCTTTTTCCTCCTTTTATGGATCATAACATTTTTCTTTCATATCTCTTTCTTTTTTATTTTTCAGCTGTCAGTTCTTTGACCAAAATAGAAAGTTTGGGTTATGTTTCCATAATTCTTTTTTATATTTCACATTAATAATTTTTGCAGTTTTGTGTTAATGATACTTCCTCTTTAATGGTCTCTGAAGTTGAACATTTTCTTTGTAATTAAACTAATTTGTTGAGTATTTGCTGGTTAATGATACTTAGTAATGTCTATTTTTCTTGCACTGTGATTACCACCTCACATACATGTCTATTAATTTACACCATTATTCCAGCATTGACTTTTATTTGTTCATCTTAAGATGATACATATTTAAAATCATTATCTAAAGTTTAATTTGAAACATGATGACAATTTCAAGAGCAAATTTTACATAAGAATAGCAAAAGTTATTTTATGCTTGTTTGGTCCTCTATCCAAGTTTGAATGGCTAAACATGACGCAATCATAGCTACATTATTCATCTCTGAAATTAATATTGATATTATTTTGAGTTTTATTTAGTTTTTATTTTTGACACTAAAATTAAATTTAGTAAAAAAGATATTGTAATCAGTCGTAATCCAAAGGACATTAGAACTTAAATGCAAAACTTAAGAAGTTCGTCAAAAAAAGTACAGAAATTTCTGCAAAAATTTCTCACCACTTTATCATTAAGTTTAAGTATTTTTTTTACTGAAGCATTGAATTAACTGTAGAATAGTTTGCATTGCCCAAGGTACAGTAGATATGCTGAGCTAATATGCACGACAGGAAGAGAAACCATCCTTTTAAAATGAAAAATTGCTTTTTCAGCAAATCACCTATATCTGTTTACTGAAGGAAAGTTACAAATTGAAGCTCAATTAACCTGAACATTTGGGTAGAAAGATAGATAATGATATTTTACATTCCCTTTTTGATTTATAGTAAATTTCCTCTCTTGCGTCAAAGTTAAGTACTTGAGTAAATTATAAAACGCAAATGGATCATTTCCTATCTCCATGGAGATCACCCACAATAACAACTCCATGAAAGGACACTTAGCCTCTCTTTCTCTGCCTCTCTATCTCTCCTTTCCCCATTTCTGTTTATCTCTCTCTTTCTCTCTCTCTCAGAAACCACAAACAAAAATTTACACTAAAACTTAGTAAGAAAATGAATCTTTCTAGCAGTTCTAATTAATTTGTTTTATAGTTTTAACAGTCATGGGGCTAGAGCGATGGTGCAGCTGTAGGGAATTTGCCTTGCACACAGCTGACTCAAGATGGAACCCAGTTCAATCCCCAACATACAATATGGTCCCCAAGCCAGGAGCAATTTCTGAGCACATAGCCAGGAGTAACCCCTGAGCGTCACCTGGTGTGGCCCAATAAGCAAAATAAATAAAATAAAATATATTTTGAAAATCCGATTTATTTGAGGGGGTGACTTTGGCCTTACTTGCAGCTCCTTGTAAAGACTTAACCCATTTCTGTTTAATGGTCACAAACATGCCCTGAGAAAATTTTCTTTCTTTCTTCTTTCTCTTTCTTCTTTCTTTCTTCCTTTCTTCCTTTCTTTTTCTCTATTTTGTCTCTTCTTTCTCTTTTTCTCTTCTTTGTCTTTCTTTTTTCTTTTTCTTCCTCCCTCCCTCCCTTCCATCCTTTCTTCCTTCCTTTCTTCTTTCTTTTTCTCTTTTTTATTTCCTTACTTCTTTTCTTTTTTTCTTTCCTCTATTTCTAATATTAAAGCAATTTCACAAAGTGTCACACTGCCCACATTCTTATAAGCTTGCTGTGCCAATGGTGACAATTACTGTTTTTGCTAAAACTCTGGAAGATAGCCCCAAGTTCTTAAAATCTGGTGATGTTGCCAATGAGATTCTGCAGGATGGGGGATGTGCAACAGAAACCCAGTAGCTTTGGCTTGGTGCAAAGGACAATTCTTACAGGGTGTCTGTCTCATCAACACACAGGGCTAACAATCCTGGGGAAATCTTTTTTCATAGGAGCTACATCATTTGAGCACAAAATATACAGTAAAGTAATAATCCAAATCTTATTTATAAAACTGCAATATGTCTCATCTTTTCCCATAATCATTCATCTTTCAGTTCTATTTAGTTCCTGGTTTCTCATCCTAATGTCTAGTTGACTAAAGAACTAAACTGGACAATGGCTGATAGTATAATTTCACAGTTTGTGAGCTGGTGATGAACAAGTTACATGAGGAATTTCTCAAGAACATAGCCAAGAACACTTTTGAAAAAAAGGCAAGACAATGTGTCTCTTGTTTCATAAACTAAAGCCCGAAAATGTAACAGACTTTTCTAAGTCCTACTCCCAAAGGCTGATTTAATTACTGCAAATAAATAACACCTATTTTTAGTTTAATAAAATATGTTTCTATCTGTTTTGTTCTGAAAGAAAATGATCATTATATTGGTCCAACTATGATCTCTGCTCATTACTTTATTTGTATTGCTCTAATTACACATGATAAAAAATTCTGTCAGTGTAGAATTCTGGAGAACATTATCAAATACTTTGGTAACGGCTCATGTGGCAGTGACATCTTTCTTTATTTCCCTAATCAGTATCACACGTTGCAATTTACCTACATCATTACCTCTGGCATGTCTCACAGTTCTTCTGATGATATAGAATTTTGCTAAAAACTCTAAAATATAAAGAATCAATTTCTGTCACATTGTTGTCTATTAAAAATCATTTGATGCATTTTCAGAATATGGTAGGGAAAGCTCTAGCAAAAGTCTAATACATTTTTAAGTAATAAATATTGTATATAATGTTTCATAAAATTTAAAGAATATTTCCATGATATATAATATAAATAACCTATTAATTCATAGATTTTTTAAATAATATATCAAATTTATGGTATATTTTCTTCTAATTCCATAATAATATTTGAGTTTTATTATCTAAAGAACATTGATATTGTCATAATATATATTGTCATGGAACCTTAACGTGGCCATATACCATAAAGAATTTATGTTTAATATTAATATGTAAATGTCACAATATGATTTTGTAGGTCTATTTTTATTCCAGCTTAGATATGATGAATTGGAGATTTATTCAGGAGGAATTAATTACTCTGAGAATGTCCATCTTTTTTTGAAAGCACAGATTTAAGATTTCAATCTATTTATTAGGAGGTCAGTATCTCCAGAGCTTAGATTTACCTTGCTTCTGTATTTATGCAGAAATTGTTTAATAATATTTTTAAAGCTATTACTATTATATTGACTCAGTTTAATGTGTGAATTCTCTATTATAAGTTATTTTACCTCCACCCTTCTATTACTATTTTAATATGCGGTCTTATCAGTTTTTTACCAGTGATGTAAAAACATTTGTCTTCTAACACAGAGTGCACAAGAAGGTTGTATTTTCTCAAGTCCAAACCAAGATTGGCCTATGCACCATCCTGTTATTCCTTGGTAGACATACAAATAAAGCAGTTTAAAGAAACAGTTTTGATTAGACAAATTTAGGGCTATGCTGTGTGTGTTTTGTGTGTGTGTATTACCCCATATGCCACTACTATATGGTCACCAGCACTCTATATTCCTCTCTAAGTTTCTTCCAGGGTATCATTGGTCTTTTATACTTAAAATAATACTCATATCACCAACAGTCTGGCCAAAATCTCTCATGCATGCTCCTATATCAACTGAAGTTTTGTATGTTATGTAATTTGTATCCATTTGTGTTCTGCAGTCATTCCATATAGGTAACATATAAACTGAATGAGGGTGTATGATGAGTGCAAAAAATTTGGATGATACAATCTTGACGAGGGTAAAGTTATAAAGGAATTAAAAAGTTACTGCATAAGTAAGACTCCTGCATAAGTCAGAAATGTTGGATCAGCCCAGAAAACTTAGTTTAATAATCTAGGAAAACTTGTTCCCATAGGAAGTAAAGTGTACTGCAAATCAAAAGGTCTATATGGGGGAAAAGAAGAGACAAAGAGAGAGACAAATAGGCAAACAGAAGGAGAGAAGGAACAAAAATATATGCTTTAGAGACAGAAAAGGAGAGGACATGGTGAGGGTGAAAGGGAAATAGGGGACATTGGTGGTGGGAAATGTGCACCAGAGAAGGTTGTTACAAATTGCATAACTGTAGATCAATCATGGTCAACTGTATCTATGGGAAAAAAATTAATTTTATTAAGAACAACTTTGTAAACATAGTGTTTTAAGAAAAAGTATATAAAAATATGTAAGGTGTGGACCATGGACTTAAAACTGTCAATAGTAAAATAGATCTTTACTTCCACTAGATAATTTAGTTCTTAGATATTTTGGAGTTACCTGTGTTTTTTCTTATCAATAATTTTTATGTGCTTCTTACAATTTGATTTTCTAATAGATAGTACATTAATATTCAAGTATGATCTCTTTTGATTGAAGTACTTGATGCTAGGTATATGCTATTTCTTGAAATTGTTGACAATATGCTTAGTATCAAATTTTATAAAAATCTTGATCATTTTAAAAAGTTAAGACTGCTTCCACTAATGCCACCATTGCTATTGATATTATTAATAGTTTTGTACAATGTAGGCTATGCTATGTATCTGATAAATGATTTATGAATATAGTCATGGTATTTCAGAAATAGTGATACATTCAGTTTCCTTTCTAAAAGGAGTTAATGCCATATTGACTACCACTATATAAATTTGAATGTATTTTTCCTGTATTTTTTTTGGGGGGGGGCTTCTGGTGGAGACCAGAAGACCTGCTGGACAAATTCTAAAAGAGCTGTAACACTTTTTTCCCCATATTTTTAATTTTTAGTGCAGAATTCCATTTTCTTATATGAAATAAACATTGGAAAATCCTGAATTCCAAATACTCAGAGAAGTAATCTGATTAACATAATCAAGATAGAACTTAACAAAAGAGAATCATGATTATTATTCACAGACAAGGAACAGGTCTGAGGTATATTCGATTAAACAATGGGAAGGCAGAGTGTTTGAAAGAACACAGGCGTGAGTGGTTTCTGCCCAGAACATCCCTTTGTAGTTTAAGGTTGTTTGATAAGAGTCTTCAAATAGAATGTGTCAGTGTGTGATTCCAGTTTCATCATCATCAGTATGGAGAGATGAGCTAGTAGATGTTGATGTCATTTGAAGTCTGTTGCTGTTCACTCAGAGTCCCTGAAGAGAGGAAATCAGTAAGTTGGTGTTTTACTTTTATTTATTTATTTATTTATTTACTTAAAAAATGCATCACATTGTTGAATTAACTGATCATAATACATTTGTTTCAGGAGCCAAAAAGTAAAGTTATTAAAAAATCGAAGGAAAATAGAAAAACTAAAAAAATAAAATGGAAAAAAGAAAAGAAAAATTCATTAGCAAGTATATTGGTGAAAATTATATCTTCAATAAAGTTATTAATACAATAGCACAAGGTGCAGTAAGCTCTTTTTTTAGAGATAGGAGATACAATAAAAAATAAAAAAATAAAATGAAAAAGGTGTGTGTAGCCGGGCCTTAACTCAGAGGCTACTTCACAGTTACAAAGCTTCTCTTTGAAACCAATCACTTCTGGTGATTCGAGTCCCGTGGGTGCTTTCCAGTCCTTAAAAAAAAAAGAAAAGAAAAAGCTGTGTGTGTGTTGTTGTTGTTGTTTGCATAGGAAGAGCAAAATAAGAGAGAAATATAAAGGAAAATCCTTTGGCCTAAAATATAGGGAGACCTTACCCATGAAGTATTCTGGCATAAGACTAAATCCAGGCTCCATGCATAGTAGGTTATCCAACCCAGAGTCATTTTCTGTGGTTCCAGTAAAACCTCTTCACCATCACTGTTGTTGGTGTAAGGTTTCTGTAGTTAGAGTCTTGGTTTCTTACAGATTATAAATCAAAGTCAGGGCAGCGTAAAGCGTCATCTAATTTCTTCTCACCATTAGGTGGAAATGCAAATAATCCTGCCCTAAAACCAGGTTGTTGCTGTTATCTGTTATGTCAAGGTGTCAAAAGAACCCTCTTTGGAGTAAGTCGGTACCAGGCAGCAGTAAGGCCTTCCCTTGTAGAAGTTCAATTCCTGGTGATGGTGTAGAAAACCGTGGTTGGTTCCATAGATGGTATCAATTGTTCAGGGGTAAGTGGTCAATGTCTGATCTACTAAAGTCTAAGCCGAGTCACATAACCAAGTGTTCACGATGTAAGGCCCCACTGAAGTATAAAATTTGTGTGTTTCTATCTCTATTAGATAAGAACTTGTTTGCATATATAAGCTTTTCCCATTTTAATGTGCCAATGCAGAAAGGAATAATACCACAAGGTATTATTGATGCATTGGGGAGGCAAAGGTAACAAATCCAATAATCTCCATAACCTGGTTCTAACATGAACTCTAAACAGAGAGATTTGTTTACTAGAATTCTATACTAAACAGATCCCCAAAATGGGTGAAATTGCCACTACCTAAGAAGATATTCAATAAAGGTTATGCATATTAAGGGAATTCATTTAAAGAATTAGTCAAAGGAGATATACAATTCCCCTTTAAGTCTTTTGAAACAGTAGTAGAAACAGTGAGTAGTTTTAGGGAATGGTGTACCCACCAAAGTACCCACCAAGGGCTGAATTTGCACTGAGATGTCTCATTACTGCTTTCTAAACCTTCTGACAATGATTTTACCTCATTGCAAGCTATGATAATTTTCACATTTTTTGTTACTGTACTGTTTTTATTTCCTTTCTTTTCTTTTAAAATAATTTTATTATCACTTACCTGGAAACAAATATCAACTATGTGATACATGTCTTTTTTTTAACTTTTTTTTTGGGGGGTCACACCTAGTAGTGCTCAGGGTTACTCCTGGCTCCATGCTCAGAAATTGCTCCTGGCAGGCACAGGGGACCATATGGGGCACCGGGATTCAAACCGATGACCTTTTGCATGAAAGGCAAATACCTTACCTCCATGCTATCTCCTGGGCCCCATGATACATGTCTTTATATAAAGTAAATCATATTAAAAAAAAGGAAGAAGTCTCATTACAGTAGTTGAAAACAAGATTTTTTAAGTAACTGCCTTGATGAGATTCATATAATCATAGCACCTATCCTAGTTATAGATATGATGTAGTTAATTTCTCAATTGATTTTCCCAATAATATTACTATTGGGAAATCTACTGATTAGCCATCTATTTTCTTCATATTTTACTTGTTTTCCAAGTACTCGTGGTGCACTATATGTGGATTTCAGTTCTCCACAGGTGCTGCATGAAACAGTAGTTTTATCACAAGGAATTCTTGTACTATTCCTTTGTGCTCACAGCCACATCTAGGCTGCATCTTGCAATATGATAATAACATTTATAATATCAGAGGCCAGAACGATAGCACAACAGGTAGGATATTTGTTTTGCATGCAGATGACCCAGGTTTAATCCCAGGCATCCCATATGATTTCCCCAACCCTGCCAGGAGTGATTTCTAAGCAAAGACATACAGCCAATTAATTTTTGATAAAGGGGCAAGAAATCCAAAGTGGAGCAAGGAAAGCCTCAATATGTGGTGTTGGCACAACTGGTTAGTCACTTGCAAAAAAGCAAACTCAGATCCCCAGCTAACACAATGCACAAAGGTAAAATCCAAATGGATTAAATGCCTTGATATCAGGCCTGAAACCATAAGGTATATAGAACAACACTCCATGACATTGATAGAAGTAATTATATATTGTTTGCTTCTCTTGATTTTTAATAGCTCAAAATTTATGTCAGTCTGGTAATTTAATGACAATTTAAATAGTTTAATCTGTGGAATCAAACATCTTGAATGATCCCTTTGGCATTTCTAATTGTAAGAACACTATTTGTCCTGGTTATCAGTTAATTCTTGCAGAATGAATTTGACTTAGTATCTGTTTAATTGTGCTGCTGGAGCTAAATATTGAGAAATTTCATCAAACTGAGAATATAAGTCTTGTCAGAGTAAGCTTTTTAATGATAATATTTTTATCTTTTGATTGAAACCTATAATAAAGCTTGATTCCCTGTAATTCATCAATTTTCCTAAACCCATAAACTTTGCAAACAATATTATTTACTTTTTATCTTTCTACATGCTTGCATAGTATATTTAAATACTATCTTACTAAGTATCATTTTGCTAAGTTTACTGATGAAATTTTATTTTCTCAAGTTTGAAAGATTTATATGTGGGTGTATGGACAGAGGGTGGGAGAAAACCCCCAAAATGTAATTTTGTTTTTTCTCCTAATTTAGTGTACTGAAATAAATTTCCTGATGTCTTTTTGTCAAAGGAAAATTTTTAAATTTTATTGAGACCATTGTAAATTACAAGCTGTATTTCAAGGATATAGTGACAGTGAATTAGGGTCATTTCACCACCAGTGTTTACCTCCCTCCACCATAGTTCCTAGCATACATCCCATATTTCCACCCTTACTTCCCTGGACTATTAGTGTGACAGGTCCCTTTTGTATTTAGCTTATTATGGTTGGGTCTCTAGATTCTATTGTCACTGACTTTGGATTGAATATTTAGATCTGACTCAATGGGTATTTTTGCATGAAGAAAAAATAGAAAACTTCCTAAAAGTTTCATGAGAGATGTAGGCTATATTTCATTATTTCTACAGCCTGTCCATCTTTTTCCCATTACCAGATACCCTTTTTTCACCCGTTTTCCTTGTAAAAATTTATGAATAATATAATGAGTTTGAAAGTTAAATCGCATTACATATACATTTTAAATAATCTTGCAAGCCTTATGATTAATAGATGATTTTTTTCCTTCACATTCCAGTGTTTCTTCCTAGGAAATTGGACAGAACTCCTGATGTTATTTGACAAAAGAAAAACACACTTGGTGGGCAAGAAAAAGAAAGGCAGACAACAGAATATGCAGAAAGTCATACTATAATGAGTTCCATTTTATGCATACTGTTATGGTTTCCAGAAGGTAGATGACAGTAAAAGTGTCATAGTGTCAACTTCAGACAATTCTCTAACTATCCCCAACAACTATTTCCTCATTTTAAAGTCATATTAATAACTTCTATTATATTTGCTTAAAAGTAGGTTAAATTAAATATATTAGTAAATGTCATCACTTATGACCAGAAAAATCAGTATACAATATGCCCAACTAATAATCTTGCAAGTATTTTTCCCTTGATAGGAGACAAGCTAAGAATGTTAGCAATCTTTTAATTACCTTCATCTTTAAGTTTTTAGTCCCAGACTAGTTCACTGACTACAGTAAGAGGGAATTGATTGAAGGCTACTATCATGCTCATTGTTTGTAGCTCAGAATGTTTTCTTGTATGTCCAAGGAATTTTACATTGTTTTGTCCATAATAAAATTACTTTTAGTGATACAGAATGCTTAAAAATACATAGCATTCTGGAGAAATGAGTATGAAGAAAAAATGCAAAATTTAGCTCTTTCATTCTGCTGAATATTGCATTTGCTAATAATAAGATGTTTTTGCATTTGTGAGAATATCAATTTGTCAGTTATTCACCAGCAACTTAGAAACTAATGACTTAATAAGTCATACATTTTTTCACTATATAAAATTGCAGTCTGAGCTTTAGTTTTCTTTCTTTTTCTAGAAATGGGAATGATTAACGATAAACTTTACAGTTTTTCCATTTTCAATTTCATACACAATCTAAAAAATTTTATAAAGAAAGAAAAAAATAAACTCTAATTTCTTTGCTAGAGCCGTGATATTTCCTGCTTAGAAACTTATTCCTGTTTATTATATGTGCATATAAATGAAAAGAAATTGAGTTTGGGTCCCAACATGGTAAGATAAGGGTTAGGGCTAGGATACATTTCTTTGTTTGGGTTCTCCCAGACCCACCCCAGGACCACATTGTTCCCTACAACCCAGCACCATTGGCTGTGGTGCTGGAGGGTAATACATTGCAGTATCATCTGCAGTTCTAGAACAATGCCGAGTCCTTGAGTCATAGTATTGAAATATCTGGTCTGTATGGCTGAGAATCAGTGATGGTTTTTCTGCTGTGCAATAGGGAGGTGTGGTCCTCATGATCATGGGCATTTCTAATCCCAAGTAGCACCAAATATTTTATCTTTACCATTCATCCGTTTCTCCAAGTTGACTCAGAATCTTGAGAGTAACCCTGGGCTCCAAGAGTGTTGTTTGGGAGACCCCACACCAAACAGAATTTGATTTTAACATTATGCTTCATGGAGGAATTTGAGAATCTATAAGGGGGAAAGGTCAGCAATATCTAGTTTTTGTTTTCTAGACACTCATTGATCATACAAACTCTACTGTGAAATTAAAAGCTAGAGTTATTACTTTGCATCACTGAAGTAGTACAGTTGAATCTCCAAGGAAGTCTAGACAACATAAACACATCATCAGGGACACTCAGCTCTCACAGTGACAAATTGCAAGATTTTAAAGACATGGGTAAGTGCCAACTTCTAACACTTTATGTGATAATATATTGTCCTGACAGAATGTGAGAAAATGAGAGGATTCACATCTCTCTAATGATTGAACAGGAATGTGGATCTTATATAGAGATCAATTCTCTTAGCTCAATGCTATTAAATGCTTGAAACACTCTCAGCATGTTGCATACCAAGCATTAGCACATCAAGAAGTCATATCTTAGCACTAATATGGGCAGGACAAGACAGCGCTCATATAACATGGCATAAAAATAAAGTTGAATAATGTCACTTGGAATGCATAAGTACTCGAAACTTGTTGAATGTATACTTTTAAGTTCATGTAGTAAAACTTTTATTTAAGGAAAAAACCTATATAAATCGTGGCAGCGTATTAAGATTTTAATGAACCTGAGAAGAGTGAAATGATCATAATTAAGATTATATTTTGCTGTCTTATGTTTTTCTCAAAGAAAAATGTTTTCTGTAAATTTTTTATGACTCAACCAACTCAAACTCTAGTTAGTAAAAGTATGCCAATCACTTCCCTGAAAATCCATTTTAAAGTAGATAGACAAAGGAACAAATGATTTCCTTATGTGTGTTTTAGATAGAAATTTAAATAAATATATGACTTTTCTTCATTAAGTTGGTCATATGCCTGTGTAAAATTATGCAATAATACACACTGTGATTAAAATATAAATGATTTTTATAAAGCATGTTTTTTTTGTAAGAAAAGTCTTATTAAATATAGACTTGTTTAGAGGAAAAATTTTTTTTAGGAAAGTCTATTGTCAATGGC
The DNA here is from genome assembly GCA_004027635.1 of Crocidura indochinensis. Taxonomy (NCBI): domain Eukaryota; kingdom Metazoa; phylum Chordata; class Mammalia; order Eulipotyphla; family Soricidae; genus Crocidura; species Crocidura indochinensis. The sequence continues at coordinate 29,406 of PVKC010000734.1, forward strand.
TATGTTAGATTTATAGAATCATTTTAATGTTCCTTTTTTCTTTTTGTGTTTGATTCTTTACAAGGAAAGATACTACCAACACATTGTTCATTGATGCTGTCAATGTAACTTTGTTTGCCTTTTCTCCTCATCGCAGGTAGCAATTTCTTAATTTATGTTAAGATACAATTATATCTATCTCTGTAGCTCCACCCCGAAATACAGGTAACTGAGACCCGCCCATTTCTGTCATAGTAGGCATTTAAATAGCTATATTTGTATTCAAGTAATAACAGATTCATGTTTCATCTATTATTTCACAGTGAAATTTTCATGAAATTTCCCAATACCAGGGAATTTTATCATAAAAATAATTTATGTTTTTCCATTTCTCTCTGATATACATAGCTGTTATTAACATGTCACTAAATGCTGTATTTCTTTTAGTGACCACATACATGCATATATATGAGACCCACTTCAATATGAATTATGATAATGAAATACAGCTATATAAAAGAACAGAAATCAATTATAATGCTTTTATCTAATCTGCAAAATCATCCAAAATTTCTAATGCAATTATCCTTGTGGTTTGACTAACTATAATATGAACATATTATATAAATTGTTCTTTCATACTTTACACTAATGATTCTTGCTATGTCAATAATATATATTGATAACTTCAGCTATTGTATGCCGTGTTAAATAGAAATTATTCAAAAAGTAAAATGGTTAAGTTGGTTTTTTTATAATGTTCGTACATATCAGGTCTTGTCTGTTAAAATATTGTTTTTTTGTTTTGTTTTGATTTATGGTTTTTGGGCAACACCCAGTTATGCTCCAGGGTTACTCCTGGCTATGTTCTCAGAAATGCCTCCTGGCAGGCTCTGGGGACCATATGGGAAGCTGGAGATAAAACCGAGGTCCATCTTGGGTCAGCCACATGCAAGGCAAACACCCTACTGTTATCACTCCAGCACCAGTTATAATATTGCTATTGATAAATGTTCAGATAAACCTCTCTGAGGTAAATAATAAAAAACAAAGTGAAGATATTTTTTCCAGAATGATAAAAGTTTCTCCAATTTTTGTTGAAGAATTAAAATAAAACTGGATATTATTACTCATATTTTATTTATTTATTAACTTAAAACTCTTGAAAGTATTGCACGTTAGAAGAAATTAAACTAAAATGCATAAACATCTAGAAATACCAATCTATATAATCTGGTAGTATATGATATGAATGGGAAAATTGTCAATGCCTAAAACTGTTATCAATTCTTGAAAATATATTTTGTCATGTACTTTTCCATGTGAATAGCTCAGTAATCATAGAGTGACAATTTTAGCTAGAAATGAAAGCTTGTGAATTTTAGGTTAATCCTACATTAGGAATACGTATTTGTTCTTTTTTAAAGGGCTCTTTTTTGATCATTATGTTTTAAAAGGAGGGTGAGGGGCCAGAGAGGTGGTGCTAGAGGTAAGGTGTCTGCCTTTACGAGCACTAGTTTAGGATGGACCGCATCGCCAGGAGTAAACCCTGAGCATCAATGAGTATGTCCCCAAAAGAAAGCAAAACAAAAAGGGATGGTGAAATCAAGCTAGAAATAAATCATTCATGTGTTACTATAATATATCTCCTCATTTTAGAAGCAAAATATATTCAAACAATATCGTATTGCATTTTATGAGTTTCCTTCTTCACAATAAAATGGATAGGGTTGTACATAGCATTATATTATATAAGTAAACAAACAGTATGTAGTTTAGAATATATGCCAGGCTTCTCAATGTAGAAATAAGAATTAAAATGTCTAAAAGAGAGAAGCTAGTATGAATGATACCAGATAATATTAATAGATCTTATCTACAGATTTATTGCTTGGACCTACTGGATTTAATCTGTATGGAGATAGTTTTATAAATAAGGTGCATATTTGGGCCAGAAAGATAGTACAGTTGATAATGCTCTTGCTCTGCATGTAATTAACTCATTCTCTGGCACCATATATGGTACCCTGTGCACAGTGAGGCATGATCCCTGTCCTCTGGCCACACAGAGTAACAGTAAACACTGATCTCCTCTGGATTTAGCTCCTCTGAAAAACAAAAACAAAAACAATACAATAAAGAAAGAAAAGAAAGTGAAAGAAGAAAGAAAAGAATGAAAGAAAGAAAGAGAAAAAGAAAAGAAAGAAGTAAAGAAAGAAAGAAAGAAGAAGCAAGAAGACAGAAAGAAAGGAAAGAGTAAAAGATGGAAGGAAGGAAAGAAAGAAGAAAGGAAGGAAAGAAAGAAGCTGTTAGAAATTAGGTATTACTATACCTTTGTTTTTGAAGCATATTATACATACATATCTATTTATCTCTATTGGTGAAGATGTAGTACGTTCACTGAGCAAGCTAAGTATTAAGCACTTAGCATCTATAGTTAAATTTCTAAGTACTATGAAGAGCCAAAGTTTTTTTTTTACTAACTTCCAAAGCTCCTTACCTGTCAGAGAACGTGACTGGAAACATTTCATTGTAAATGGTAATACTCAAAGAATGTTGAAAAACTGTATGTGCAGAGGACTCAGTTTAAATGAACTGCTATTGGTTGATTGTGGAATTCACTAATCATTAAAATAACAACAGAGTAAGGAATTAATCTCAGTGCATAAAATGGAAGAATCATGAATTTCACATATGCATAAATTAGTAATATATAAATAGAGCAAATATGAGTATAATACTGACTAAGAAACATAGGACATTATTAAAATCATATAATCACCCTAACACTTGTTATTTCAGGAAGGTATTATCAATGTCTTTACCTGTTTTTCCCCCCAGTGGTGTGGTATCTTAAACCCAAAGATTTTGCAAATATATTGTACCACTGAACAAAACGTACAAAAGTATACCTATTCTCTGAATAATTATCAATGTCTAATAAAACTGGATGGTGAAAGATGAGTATACAGGTATACTTATAGTCACTCAAATTTGTATGCATAACAACAGACAGTGAAACAATAATTCTGCAGTAGGATGTTTTTCACAGGGAGACATTTGGCAGGCACCACATTAACCAAGTATATAAATTAGTATATCATATAATGAATAAATAGGCAGCCATAAACTTTGATGTACTGGAAAAAGCCATAATCAATTCTGCTATCTTCTTGCTTCAAATTCACAACTTGAGCTAGAAAAACTTATATTGAGGCGTATCTATCATATACTACTTACTCTTAAAATAGCCAGGTCATAAAATGTTATCAAGAATTATTACAGTAAGGCATATGGCAGAAAATGCACCTGTAATTTGGTGACATGTCATTCTGATTTCTTGAAAATAAATGCCTATATCATCAGGCATGCCATAGGAATAATAGGCAAAATCAGTGTTTAGGTAACTCTACTGAATAAATTTTAACTACCTTACATCAACAACTGCAGTGTCTATGTGAGAAATTATTTCATATCTATAAATATACACTAAAATGGAGGCAACTAGCTTTGTCAACTAGCTTCCAAATTTCAAAGAAAAAAGTTATATATGTTAAAAAAAGTTATATATGATATGATGTGTTGTTATCTAAAAGTTAGTATTAAGGAGCCAGAACAGTGACTCGGAGTGATAAGGCATCTGCCTTGCTGGCATTAATCTAGGACGGTTTGCGCAGTTTGATCACTTGGTAGCCCATATGGTCTCCCAAGTCAAAAGCGATTTCTGATGGCATAGCCAAGAGTAACCCTGAGCATCACCGGGTGTGGCCCAAAACAAAACAAAACAAACAATAAATAAAAATTAGTATCAAATACCTGTATGATAAGTATATTATTAGGTGATCAATAATGATAAAGTAAATGGGATTGAATGGGTCTTGTAAAGTGTAAAGAATGTATGCATGGAACTTCTTTGAATCATTATAACTTTCCTATGAATTTAAAATCATAGCATAATATGAAGTTCCAAAGTAAATAAAAACCTGGACTTTAAAATTTTATAAAAATACTGAAAACTTGATTTGAAATTAGATTAAATATTATAATATTATTCTCAGTTATTTTAAACCTTCAAAATTATTTACTATTATGTACTAATTAAGAAATAGCCAGGTAATGAAGAGTAAAAATCCAAATGTAATTTAAAATGAATTATTGTGGGGGGCATGTGATCACATATTACAATTAACATCATGTTTATTCCTTTTTCTTTTACTCAACACTATAAATATAAGAGTTGTTATATTCAGAAGCAAAATTCTTACAGCTGAGTGATGTTGGAGTAAAAAGTGCCAATTTTGATTATACAGAACAGCAAAGCAAAGTTGTTTTCTACATTCTTACATGATCATTATGAAAAGTAGTGTGCTATGAAAACATTATGTTATTGTCACTGCCAAGAAGCAAATGATTCTTTTAAACCATTGTGAAAATGATTATAAAATTGTGTTTACAGAACTTGCATAATGTAGTCTTAATTATTATCAATTTAAAATCAGCATTTTGAATGAAAAACATTCTGTGAATAGAAGATATAGTGTATAATATAAGATATAATTGCAAGAAAATAAAATTTAATTTTTTCCTGATAATTATATTTTCCATTTATTTGACTTCTTTGGATACATGTGAATAGCAGTAGAGATAAATTATTCTGAATTTATTTTTCATTCTTTCTCTTCCATTTTGAAAATGAAATTTAAATCTTTTAGAGAAATCACAGTTTTTTTTTATTGTTGTTTTTCAGCCATACCCAGTGCACTCAGAAATTGGTCCTGGCTTGGGAAAAAATATGGGATGCCATAGGTTCAAACTGCGATCCGTCCTAGGTCAGCCTGTGCAAGACAAACGCCCCACTGCTTGCACCACTGCTCCAGCCCCTCAATCACAGTTTTAACCAGCTAAGTCTGTTTAAATACCATGGTTTTGTAGCATAGATCATTTCTCTTCATTGTGTAAAAGAGAAAGGTTTTATAGCCTGAGTTATATAAAATGATAAAAAAAAACCCTTCTGTTCTTGCACTGTTATTATAAATCAGAAATTCAGTATACTAAATATTCGATAATTTCAAAGTCATAAACATAAATAAAATGTAGGGTCAGATTACAACTGGAGCTGTTTCTTTGCATGAAGTTGAACAGGGTAGATCCTTGATCAAAGAGTCCCCTGAACACCACCAGGAATGACCCTAACTACAAAGCCAAGAGTAACCCCTGAGCATTGCTGAGTATGGCCCAAATTGACCAATATAAATGAATAAATAAAATAATTTTCTAATGTTTATATATGTAAGACTATAGTCAGGCCAAGTGCTATGAAATTCAGTAGAATGACTTTTTTATACAACTTACAATTTATTTTTGAGTATATAAAAATGTGACAAAATTGAATATTTTGAATATTGAATATTTTTTCTTCCATTAATTAATTTACATAATTTTGGTACAAGCCTCATACTATCTTTACAGCTCACATGAGTACAGTTTTAAAATATTTAAATATTTCCAGATAGTTAACAATTATTGTCAAATGCATTCAATAATAAGAATGTAAATCTTATATGACTCTTTAGTTGAATGTCCTGCCTCTTTCTGTAACTGTCTAAAGATTTGGAACAAATATATCTGGGTGTTTTTAAGAGTGGATGGAATGATCTACCAGTACATGACGAAAAAAAAAGTGTATGCATATTTGTAAGTGAATGGTAATTTAGGAGAGGGATAGAATTTTTCTTGATTTTTTTTTTTCACGATACTTCATTGAGTACTTTATAAGGTCTGGAGGAGAACGTTGTACAAAACAGGAGGTTCTCCAAGTTTCTTTCTATTTCCAAGGACCAATACATTTTTCTTCCCCATCATTTAATTCCAGCAATTAAATTTTGCTCTTCATTTTAAGGATCTTTTTGGCACTGCCTTTTAGAGTTTTTTTTTCCCAGAAATTACTCATTACATCCTTTGAGATAAACGAGAAAAATGAGCTGAACAATGTTAAGTCATCAAGGTCGAAGTTCGATGACTTTCTGTACTTAACTAGTCTAGACTCATCACTCTGAAAAAGTACATTAGTCCACCACTTTCATTTCTGTGAAAAGGCTTAAGCACAGACAAAAGCAGCAAATGAATTGTTTCCCAAAGTCTGTTTTACTAGTATGTAACTTATAATTTCTGTGTGAAGATATGCAATAATTTAAGTCAGGATTTAAGTAAATCTAAATTTTGCTGCTGAAGTTATCCAGAAAGAAAAAATGTTTTTTTTTTGGTTTGTTTTTTTGTTTTTTTTTTGTTTGTTTGTTTGTTTGTTTTTTGGGCCACACCCGGCGGTGCTCAGGGGTTACTCCAGGGTATCTGCTCAGAAATCGCTCCTGGCAGGCACGGGGGACCATATGGGACCCGGGATTCGAATCAACCACCTTAGGTTCTGGATCAGCTGCTTGCAAGGCAAACACCGCTGTGCTATCTCTCCGGGTCCCAGAAAAAATGTTTTAAATGACAAATATTGATTTGCATCAACTAAAATCAAAACAATAAAAGTGTCCTACAACCCATAAACTAAGACTCTTAGCAAGGCATTGCAAACCTGTCTGCTGTCTTACATTCAAATGTAGGATAATATTTTTAGCATCTCTGTTTTTCATTTGGTATCATGAATAGTCATTAATCATTTCTATGTCCTTGATAAAGTTTTGGGTTTTGTCTTTTAGTTGTTTTCATTGTATTTAAATACAGAGCTATATAAAATAAAAATGTTAAAAAAAGTAAAAAAAAAATTGTTTGTGTTTTTGGGCCACACATGTCGGTGCTCAGGGGTTACTCTTGGCTCTGTGCTCATAAATCATTCCTGCCAGGCTCAGGGGGCCATATTGGATGCCAGGAATTGACTAAGGTTCATCCTGGTTTGGCCGCATGCAAGGCAAACATCCTACTGCTGTGCTATCTCTCCAGCTCTGAATTTTAATAATTCTGATGTCATTGTTAGTACTTATCGTGAATTTTTCTAAATCATTATTCAATATTTCTACATATATATTACTAAAGTTTGGGGATAATTATCTTTTCTTCTAAGTTATTCCTTGTATTGACTGAATTTTAATTTAAATGTCAGGACTCTTAATAAAGAGAAAATTAAAAATATCTTTAGATACTATAGATTAATATCCAATCATGATCATGTGAACTAGAGCCACAATATAGGATGTTTATATAGTTGCTTGTACATAACCAAATTGGTTTAATTTCCAGCACTAAAAATGATCTTCATAGCACTGCTAAGAGTGAAACGTCTTTTAAAGCTGGGTATGGCCCCACACTCAAAAATAAAATAAAATCTAAATTCATTTTTTTAGATCTGTTGGATCCCACCTAATTTGAAGTCTTTCTCATAATCTTTTCTTGTATCTTATACCTTACATCTGTTTCTCATGGTGCCTCTATTTTGAATGAAGAACTTGTTCATAAGCAAGATGTTCATTCTTTCTGCAATATTGTTTTTTCAGCACATTCATATAATTACAAGTGTTTAGGATTTAATGTGGAATGTTATTGTTGTCTTGTCAGATTACTTCTCGTTCAGATTTAAAATTAGATGTCTATGTTACATGGTTGGTTCCAATAAGCAATGAAAGAGCGGATTCCGTGTTTTAATAAATCACAGCTGTAATTATAATTGTTAAAGTGTCATGGTAGAAAAATATTCTCAATAAATGGATATTTCTTACCTCCCAAACTTATTAAAATGAAACTGAAATTAGTTTCATAAATTAGTATTTTGATACAAGGTCTGATTTTTGTATGTCATCTTAGCTGTGAATTTGAATTAATTTTTTAAAATAACATAATTTTTTTTCACAAAGCAGAAACTTTCAGTTTTCATCTACTCCTTGGTTCAAAGGCAGCCTATTTTTATTGCTTAGAAATGTCTAGTCTAATATTGCCATTGAAAACTCCCTTGTCCTAGGGGCCAGAGAGATAGCATGGAGGTAACGAGTTTGCCTTGCATGCACAAGGTCAGTGGTACAAAGGTCCCCTGGGCCTGCCAGGAGCGATTTCTGAGCAGAGAGCCAGGAGTAACCCCTGAGCGTTGTCCGGTGTGACCCAAAAACCAAAAAAAATAAAAAAAAATTCTCCTGTCTTACTTCCTTTCCCCCAAAATTTTTCTATGTATAATTATTGTTTAAAGGGAATAAATCCTAACTTTTAATCATATGGTAATAAAGAAATAGTGGCACACTGAATAGTCATACTTTTTCTTTATCATTTTTAATATAATCATTCAACAGGGCAAAAAGAAAATCCATCATATTACAAATGTATCTTTAATGTGACAAATGTATTCAAGCTGCCTTTTTTAGAAATAAATTTATCTTTGAATACTAGTCAATTGGTAATTCACACTGAAATGCCATATTTCCAAGGTGATAAATGCTTAGTTATATCAGCATTAGCAATTAGAAATCTTGTAGTGGATAATGAGTTTGTAATGATGAGAGATAATTCTGAGTAGAGGTGGAGAGGGCAAACTAAAGAAAATTTAAAAAAAAAATAAAAGAAAGACACCTAGAAACTTTTATTATCTGCAAACTTCCTCATCTTACCACCTCTTTTATTATCTATGAAAATAAATGAGGTACTCTAAAGCTGTTAAATGTTCTCTGAAACATGAAAACTATTAACTTCTTATATTTTTATATATTAAGACAAGGGATTTAAAATACTTAGAATATATATATATATGTATAGCTTATAGTCTAGCATATATAACATGTACTATAAAATGTTTAATTTCATGAACTGTCACTCTGGAATTTGCTATACTTAGGCTTGGGAATTAGATCTTTTAGTCTTGCTTCTCATAAATTTACACCCAATGCTGCCTAACCGACAGCTGAGGTTTAGATATTTTGTATAATTGCCAATATTTCCAGTGAGAAGCATTTATAGCAAACATGTTCACTTCTTTCATTAAAGTTTACACCACCATGAGCCTGATGTACTATTGATCGGTTTTTGCTGTGGTTGCCAAAAATCTTTCTGCTGGAGCAATTTCCTGTAATTGCATCTGTACCGAAAAATGAGTGACATTTGGGGGTAAGGGTGAGAATTAAATAGATAAAGCATTTTGAGGCTCTAAGTATTTGATTATTAGGGGATGGCTTTAAGTGCAATAGTAATTCCTGGCTAAGTTCATTTAGCTTCTGTAAGTAGAGAGGCAGGTTTTATTTTTGTTGTTGTGATTGTTTTTGTGACTATTGTTCATGAAGCTGTTAAATGAAATTAAGGTTGATATACCTTACTTTCTTCAGTTCATGATACTGCCTCTTCTATCAAGTCAGCAACCACAATTGTCTATAGATATTATAGAGTGAACAATAATATAGTGGAAAATATTTTTTAAATAATCCTGATTTCTAGGAGAAGATTTTTTTTGGATCATCTGGTAGAGGTTCTAAGGACCTGCTTTTTTATATAATATCTTTATTTAAACATCTTGATTACAAATATGATTGTGATTAAGTTTCAGTCATGTAAAAAAGATTCCCCTTCACCAGTGCAACATTCCACCACCAATGTCCCAAATCTCCCTCCATCCCACCCAAACCCCACCTGTACTCTAGACAGGCTTTCCAGTTCCCTCATTCATTCACATGGTTATGGTATTTCTATAACTGTACTCACCACTCTTTGTGGTGAGCTTCATGAGGTGAGCTGGAAATTACGGCCCTCCTCTCTTTGTCTCTGAGGATTGTTGTAAAAATTTTTCTTAAAACCCATAAATGAGTGAGACTGTTCTGTGTCTCTCTCTCTCCCTCTGACTTATTTCACACCAGGAGAAGTATTTTTTAAAGAATAATTATATATTAAGAAGAATATTAACTATTATTCTATGGATTAAGATATACGACCAAAAAAATCAGAGTATATGGTGCCAGAGTGAGAGAAGAAAGGGGGGGGGTATTTGCCTTGCACATGACCAACCCAAGTTCAATACCTTTGGGTTACTGATCCTACCCTAATCAATATTTGTACTCCACCATAGGGTGTGATCTGGTGATGGTATTTTGGATTATTTTCTACTTGGTATTCTTCTCCCATCCTAAGGTGGGACCTGATTCTTGTGACTAAAAGCAGGGGTCTGAGGAAGGCAGTGGATCCTTCTTTGGTATTCTTCCGGTGAGCTGTGTTCCATTATAGGAGCAGAAAGCATGGCCAGTTGAATTCCTTGCTTGAGAACTGGATTTCCTGAACCCATTCTTGTACCACTTCACTGTGTGGATTATTTCCTGTATTGATGTTTGCTTCCAGACCTGCATCTCACCAGACCCTCAATTTGGAGCCCTAGGCTCCTCTATCAGAAGTTCCACTAATGAATAGCCATCATCCCTTATGGTCCCCCAAGTCTATCAGGAATAACTCCTTTATGCATAACCAGGGATGAAACTTAAGCATCTCTGGGTGTGGCTCAAAAAAGAAACCAAAACCAAAACAAAAAAAAAAAAGAAAATCATAGTATATGTAAAAAGGAGGATAAGGATTATTCATAGAAAAGTCCCACCCTAAAAACATAAAATTAATTTAATAACATCTAGTCCATGATAATTGGATGGGACTTTACTCTGAGGTCCCATGTGGATAGAATGTGTGGAATAGGAAATGAATAAAAATCAATGAGTCACCCCTTTAACTGAGGAAGCCCTATAAACAGTCACAAATGAAACAAAGGAAATAACTGACTATAAATAGTGGGGTAGACCCAAGGATGAGGTTCTAGAAATCACTGAACTCTCAGGGGAGTCTGAAGCTTTCTGTTCCCGAATATTCTGGAAGGTCTGTATCAAATCTCCAGGCAAAAATATAAGAACACGGGGCCAGAGAGATAGCATGGGGTAAAGCATTTGCCTTTCATGCAGAAGGTCGGTGGTTCGAATCCTGACATCCCATATGGTCCCCCGAGCCTGTCAGGAGCAATTTCTGAGCATGTAGCCAGGATTAACCTCTGAGCACTGCCGGGTGTGACCCCAAAACCAATTAATAAATAAATAAGAATACACATACCTCCTTCTGTGTAGGGATTCTATGTGACTGTGTGTGCTTGGCTAAGATCCAGCTGCACACAATGTTCCTTGGGCTCACAAATCTGTTCTCTTAAGCTGCAGGCCCTCTGGCGCTGGTTCCTCTGGGGTTGTCAATTGGATGATTCACTTTCTTTTCTTCTTGAATTCCCCACTGACTGAAGGCCTTGGCATGAGCTTCCTCTGATGTGGTGATGGCTAAGTTCCAAGAAGTTTTGTTAGGAAGCTCACAGGTTTCCTTCTTGTTCCTTAGATCCAGATATTCCTTCCCTCACTCTTAGTAAGGAAGTGAGCCTCGACCAGCCAAAGTCAAGGAGTCCGATTTCAGTGAGTAAGAAAACAGTTGCGACCCTTTAATCTATAATTACATTAGAATTTAAGGAAGTTCCTATGTACCATGGGCTCAACTCTTCAAGGACTTGGGCACACAGTCGTACTTATATTATGTTGGCAATGGAAGCTTGTCTCATCACCTCAATATTAAGACAGGTTCACTTCAGAAGCGTCTAAGTTGTCCATCTCCAATGGAGTGATATATATTTTTCTTCTGGTTTAATATTTATTTTAGTAAAAATATAATAAACTGTCATATTGAAATTTGCAAAAATAGGCATTTATCTCCTATTCTGTTTAGTCATATTTCATTTCTTTTACCATCGTTTGATTTTTTTCTCTTTAAGTATGACCCTTCTCTCTAAAGACTATGCAGCTTTTCTGTGCATTGAGGAAGAAATAAGTGGGTGTCGTATTGTGTCTGGTTTGTATGGTATGGTCATTGCACATAAGCCTGATTGTATATGTATATGTCCAGTTTTGTTCCTCAGAAAATCAGAATTTGAGTAGATATTAATGTATTTCAAATATGTCTATTTACAAAAACTAGGAACCGTGTCTCTCTATAAATATCTATCTAGGTACCATTAACAGAGAATAATTTCCACCCCAGAAGATTTGGTCTATCTAGTCTTGATGAGATTTTCTTGTCACCTTGTTCAAGTATGTTTCTAGGGCACCTTGAATCATGTTTTATTCAAGTCATCCTTGTTGAAGTATGTTTCTAGGGCACTTAAAGTCATGCTTTCATCTCCCACCATCTCCTTCCTCACAGCTGTCTTCTGTCTTTGGGCCATAACTTCTCATGCATGTTGCAATTGCCAATGTCACAGATCAAAATCTTTCACCAGTGCTACATGCTGATCTTTGAATTTTCATCTGTTTGAAATAAAAATCCTGTTAATGAAGTGATTTCTCCCAAAGAGTTAGATCACTATTTAGTCTGTCATTGAGAAATAACTATAGAATTTGTAAGTCTCAGATGAATGTTTACTAATCGAATTGTAACTTAATTGTTTTTTACTCAAATCTGTACAACCAATTAAATTCCATCAGTGCTACCGTTTACAGTGGATAATTAGGAGAGAAAAAAATAACTAATATTTTAGAATTTTATGCAAACTTCTGAACTATCTCATTTAAAAATGTATAAATATTTAGTTAAATTGTAGCACAATCCAAACTTTTGATCTTATCATCTTAGGTGAGATTTATTTTTTAAATTCTCAGTTTCTGAAGTAGGTGAGATTAAGGATCCTGCTTATTGGTTCAGTTCTTAGGATCACATATGCATCCTCCAAGTCAGCAGGGTCTCCTTTTGCCTGAGGTTGTGCCATGCATTTATAAATATAAACAAAGCTATAATTGATGGTAGCTTAAACATTTTATATTATGCTAATTTCTTTGACAATTTACAAAGCATGACCATAATACTTATATGCTAGATACTTTAACTCAAGACCATCAGACTTTTTCCTCTCTCTGTATGGCTGCCCATCCTTCCTTCCTTCCTTCCTTCCTTCCTTCCTTCCTTCCTTCCTTCCTTCCTTCCTTCCTTCCTTCCTTCCTTCCTTCCTTCCTTCTTTCCTTCCTTCCTTCCTACCTACCATCCTTCCGTCATTCCTTCCTTCCTATTCTTCCTCTCTCCCTCCCTTTTCACTTCCACCCTTCATCCTTCCCTCTCCTTTTCTCCCTCCCTTCCTCCCTCCCTCTCTTCTTTCCTCCCCTCCCTCTCCCTCTTTCCCTCTCTTTCTTCCTTCACCCCCTTATTCTTCTCTCCCTCTCTTACTTCCTCCCTCCCTCCTTTCTCCCTCTCTTCTTTCCTCCCTCCCTGTTTCTCCCTCCTTCTATCTTCCATCCCTCCCTCCCTTTCTTCCTTCCTCCCTACTTCTTCCTCCTCCTCCTTTCCTCCTTTCTCCCTTCTCACTTTCTTCCTCCCTTCTTTTTTCCTTGCTTCCCTTTCCTAGTCCCTCCCTCCCTCTTCTTCCTTCCTTCCTTCCTTTTCCTTCCTTCCTTCCTTCTTTCCTTCCTTCCTTCCTTCCCTTCTTTTTCTTTCTCTCATAGAAATTTCATATTAAAAAAGTGAAATTAGTTTTTTGGTTTTTATATAAATCCGATTCTTAGTTATAAATCTTGGTTATCGCATTGTTTGGGAGGTCATGCCCATTGGTGCTCTGTCCTTACTCCTAGAACTGTGCTGGGAATCACTCCTGGTTGGCTTAGGCCACTATATGTGGTACAGGGGATTGAAAGATGGTTGGTTGATTTGCATACATGGTCAGTATCATGCCCAGTGCCCTATCTCTGGCACACAAATTATTTTATAAGCCATAAATTAATAAATTTAGTAAATAATTTAATAAAATTCAGAGTAAATAATTACTGGGTAAATGGCTCTTAGATAATTTCTGTATTATTCAGCTTTTTTATATAATAATGAAAGGTGACTACATATTAAAGTAATTATACATCTAACATTTAAAATATTAAAATAAAACGTGTGAGCACACTTGGTATACTAAATAGCTGTGGAAAAATACACTTTCATAAAAATATCATAGATATACAGATATAGAAGCATGTTTTTATACAGTTCTAAGATGAAGAGACATTTATCCTGTTTGAAACTATATCCGAACTGTCTTTTATATATAATAATATCTAGCTCACATAGTTTTATAAGAACCTTGCATATAGTAAGCTCTCAAAGTAGTTTTTTTTATTTCTATAACCTTTAGATTGGAAATACTTTTCTAAGTATATTTTTGAATAATGATTATTTCTTTATTCTATAACATAATCACAGCTTCTAAGAGACGATAACTGAATCATAGTCTCTTTTAAAGTAGATAGACCTCAATTTTAGAAAAACTGAATATATATGAGACATAGATTGGGAGATTGTAAAACATTCAGCATCTAATAGTTGCTATTTTGATGACTTGAAAGTAAACTTACTTTTTGTTTGTTGAATTTTCTGTTATTTTCACATTCTACTGCAACTTGATAATCCCTGAAAAATTGTTTTAGCCTTTCTCTTCATGAGCACCATCTTTTTCCACCATTTTGATAATTGACAGTTCTGATCTAAGGACTAATCTCTGCCTTGCTAATAATCAGATAAATATATTTCCACAAAATAGTAAGTAAAAGAAGGGCTATCCTATTAAAACATCCCATGTGTTTACAAATAGAATAATGATTGCATTTTCTGTGTATGTAGTTAAATTTTTTTGTTTGTTTTTGGGCCACACCCGTTGACACTTGGGGTTACTTCTGGTTCTGCTCTCAGAAATTGCTGCTGGCTTGGGGAGACTATCTGGGACTCCAGGGGATTGCTAGGGGATCAAACCCTGTCAGTCCTAGGATAGAATTTGCAAGGCAGACTCCTTACCTCTAGCACCACTGCTCCGGCCCCAGCAGTCAAACATTTTTAATGAAAAACGTGAAGGTAGCATACTTAAATACATATTTGACTTTTTAAATTGTATTTATTTATTTATTTATTTATTTATTTATTTATTTGCCATACCAAGCTGCACTTCAGGCTTAGTCATGACTCTGGAATCAGAGATCATTCCAGGTGAGGCATAGAGACATATAAGGGGTCTTCCCTGCTGTCTTATCTCTTCTGCCCATTTTAATTTTTTGTAGTGCTTTCTTTTTATCTTAAACACAAGTGGACAAACTTATATAATTCTAAGTTAGTTCTTGTAAAAACAAAACAGAGACCATAAAAATAGTACCTAGACTAAACAGCTCTGGGTATGGTCCCAGAATGTGCAGTTGGCCAAGGAAATCTTTGGCACCGATGAGCAGTCCTGCTTCCTGAAACTACTGATTCAATTTGTTGAAATCACTGGAAGGAGCCCCTAAGTCACTGAGCCCCACTTTGGATACCAACCACAATTAAATTGGAGACCACTATTTAAGTTGACATTTAAAGTAATATAAAACTATGTCACTGATTTAATTGGATTTATTTAATTTGGGGTCACACCCGAGGGTGCTTAGGATTTACCTTTCCTGTGAAATTAGACATGACTACTAGTTGTGCTCTGAATACTACAGATTGTGCCAGGGATAAATCATAGAGTGACTGTATGGAAGAGAATGTGCTGTACTGCTCCCATCTACCTTTCTTAAAGAGATCAAATTTAATAGCATATTTCCTGCAGTTATACCAAAATATAGGTCCTTTACTAAAATATTATACAGATATTGAGTATTTAAATCTCTCCTTAATTTAGTTACTAGTTAAAATAAGACTACTCATCATGACATAATTTGGACAGGAGTTATACAATAAAATTTTTAATTTAAGGAATCACAGGAATTAAACAAAACATCTTGGGTGAACAGTAGAATGGCAAATTAACTAATTACAGGTCTGTGTTTAATTTTCCCAAACATGCTTGTGAGAAAGAAGAGACAAAGTGCCCTCTAACACTAATTCTAATAATGATGTGATACTGAGTATTCAGAATGTAGGGTCCATATAGTATAGTCTGCTTAACATAGTTGCTTCTGACCATGGTTTGAATCTGGCATCACATACAGTTCTGCAAGAACCAACACATGTGGCACCAGAGTATAGACCCTGCAAACCGCCGAGTATGACCCTAAAACCTATAAGAATAGGAGTAATAGCAATAACAAGGCTAGACTTTGCACTTTGCATGTAGGGAGGATTGTTCAAACATCAGTACTAGATGATCCTCTGAACACTGACAATGTGTGACCCCAAACATCTTAAATAAACTTGTGACATTAAACTCATTGAATGTAAGCAAATGCCGTAACAATTATCAAGTAAACAATGCTTTCTCTGTCCTGGAGAGTTGGTATAGTGTACTTGGCTTGCACTCTGCTGACCTGGTTTCAATCTCTGGCCCTGTATAGGGTAACTGAAAACTTCTAAGAATGATTCCTGAAATAGAGCCTAAAGTAAGTTCTGAACACTGCAATTATGGTCCAAAACAAAGAAACAAAATGTATTCTCATATGGAAACATGAATAAATGCTTATTCATGGTTTCATATTAGAATTAGACTAATAATTTTTTATTTTAATTTATTAATTTTAAAGAAGATAAATAACATAGTTGACATAGTTTACTGTGGCACATTTATCCAAATAAGTGAGAGCAAAGTTATTAAAAACAGAATAGAAAGAAAAATAATAAAAATTAAAAGTAAAATAAATAAAAGTACAGTGATGAACGAATTTGTCAAAATTATTGTATCTACAGAGATCAATAAGACATTGGCTTAATAGCTTTTGTTGCTAGTTTAATGTTCTGTTATTTCCTTTGTTTATGACCATTAAACGATCTCAGCAACACATTGACTTCTGAATCAATGTGTTTCTAGGGGGTGACAGCATCAAAGAAATGAAGTTGTCCAAAAATTCATAGCTACTGATACTGAGGCATTTGTTTTTATCTTTTTTTTCCTTTTTTTATATTTTTTATTCTTTGAAACACCCCCTTCACCAGTGCAACATTCCCACCACCAATGTCCCAAATCTTCCTCCCTCCCAACCCACCCCCACCTGTAATCCAGACAGGTTTTCTAGTTCCCTCATTCCTTCACATGACTAGGGTAGTTCTCTGTGTAGTTGTTTCTATAACTGTACTCATCACTCTTTGTGGTGACCTTCATGAAGTGAGCTAGAAGTTCCTGCCCTCCTCCCATTGTCTCTGAAGATCAGTGAAAAAATAACTTTTATTTTTCTCAGAACCCATAGATGAGTGAGACTATTCTGCATCTCTCTCTCTCTCGCTCTGACTTATTTCACTCAGCATGGTAGATTCCATGTACATCCGTGTATAGGAAAATTTCATGACTTCGTCTCTCCTGATGGCTACATAATATTCCATTGTGTATATGTACCACAGTTTCTTTAGCCGTTCGTCTGTTGAAGGACATCTTGGTTGTTTCCAGAGACGAGCTATTCTGAATAGAGCTGCAATAAATATAGGTGTGAGGAAGGGGTTTTTGTATTGTATTCTTGTGTTCTTAGGATATATCCCTAGAAGTGGAATAGCTGGGTCAAATGGGAGCTCAATTTCCAGATTTTGGAGAAATCTCCATATCGCTTTCCATAGAGGTTGAACTAGACGGAATTCCCACCAGCAGTGGAGAAGAGTTCCTTTCTCTCCACATCTCCACCAGCATTGATTTTCCCCATTCTTTGTGATGTGCGCCAATGACACGGCCCGCTCAGGAGTGAAAACTCCTGAGAAGAAAATTACATTTACCAGAAAGGCCTGCTTTGAGTAGTCAAATCAGTTGACCTCTTTGTGAGGATTGTCTGGTCTTATTTTCACGAGGTTGTGACAATTTCACTCTTTCCCTTTAAGAAAAATCAGGGCTCAGTAAAATCTTTCTCCTTCAGACAAAGGAAGACAGTACCAGGCTACCGCCAAAGACACCCTCACTGCCCAGTTTCTTTGACCAGCGACATCCCGGCACCAAAAATGTTTTCCTCTAAATTCCAAACTCAGGAAGAAAAGCAATTCTCAGTTCTCTACCCAAAACTCAAAGCATTTTTCCTCTTCCCTGATAATTGCTAACTTACTCAAGATATCTCTCACCTTTCTAGGTAATTGCCTAGCTCTTTCTTCCTTACCCAAAACATATACAAAATTCCTTTCCATCCTCAGTACCTGGTTCTTTGAATATGCAGAATTTGACTAGCTTTTTCTCCATCCAGAACCTGCCTATATTATTCCCAAAAATGTTACACTGCATTCCTGAGTTTGCTTTATAAGTCTCAGCTGAATCAATACATTCGTCCTCGCTTCATCTGACGTGGATCCCCATGCATCGCGTGTGGTAATTCATTTTTCTACATTAATAATTCCGTTTTCAGTCTCCTCGTGTCTCACTCTCTCCCGTGTTAGGTTTTGAAACCCACGAAGCTATATGGCTGTTTACAGACACTAGCCATCTGTAGCACGCCAATCTCTGTGGTGTGAGGTGATATCTCATCATTGTTTTGATTTGCATCTCCTTGATGATTAGTGATGAGGAGCATTTTTTCATGTGCCTTTTGGCCATTTGTATTTCTTTTTTATCAAAGTCTCTGTTCATTTCTTCTCCCCATTTTTTGATGGGATTAGATGTTTTTTTCTTGTAAAGTTCTGTCAGTGCCCTGTATATTTTGGATATTAGCCCCCTTATCTGATGGGTGTTGGGTTAATAGTTTCTCCCACTCGGTGGGTGACTCTTGTATCCTGGGCAAGATTTCTTTTGAGGTGCAGAAACTTCTCAGTTTAATGTATTCCCATCTGTTGATCTCTGCTTTCACTTGTTTGGAAAGTGTAGTTTCCTCCTTGAAGATGCCTTTCATTTCAATGTCATGGAGTGTTTTACCGATGTGTTGTTCTATATACCTTATAGTATCAGGTCTGATATCAAGGTCTTTAATCCATTTGGATTTTACCTTTGTACATGATGTTAACTGGGGGTCTATGTTCACTTTTTTGCAAGTGGTTAACCAGTTCTGCCAGCACCACTTGTTGAAGAGGTTTTCCCTGCTCCACTTAGGATTGCTTGCTCCTTTGTCAAAACTTAGGTACTTGTATGTCTGGGGGACAATGAGAATTCAAGCCTATTCCACTGATCTGAAGGTCTGTCTTTATTCCAATACAATGCTGCTTTGATAACTATTGCTTTGTAGTACAGTTTAAAATTGAGAAAAGTAATGCCTCCCATTTTCCTTTTCCCTAGGAGTGCTTTAGCTATTTTAGGGTGTTTATTGTTCCAGATGAACTTCATAAGTTTTTGATCCACTTCCTTGAAGAATATCATGGGTATTTTTATAGGAATTGCATTAAATCTGTATGATGCTTTGGGGAGTATTGCCATTTTAATGATGTTAATCCTGCCAATCAATGAGCAGGGTATGTGTTTCCATTTCTGTGTGTCCTCTCTTATTTCTTGGAGCAGGGATTTATAGTTTTCTTTGTATAGGTCCTTCGTGACTCCAAGATATTTGATTTTGTGTGATGCTATTGTGAATGGGATTACCTTCTTAACTTCCTTCTCTTCCCTAACATTATTGGTGTATAAAAAGGCCATTGATTTCT
Source organism: Crocidura indochinensis (assembly GCA_004027635.1). Taxonomy (NCBI): domain Eukaryota; kingdom Metazoa; phylum Chordata; class Mammalia; order Eulipotyphla; family Soricidae; genus Crocidura; species Crocidura indochinensis. The sequence continues at coordinate 48,882 of PVKC010000734.1, forward strand.
GTGTGCTAATTTTGTAGCCTGCCACCTTGCTATAGGAGACTGTTGTTTCTAGAAGCTTTTTGGTAGAGTCTTTAGGATTTTTTAGGTAAAGTATCATGTCATCTGCAAACAATGAGAGCTTAACTTCCTCTTTTATTATCTGGATTCCCTTGATATCCTTTACTTGCCTTCCAGTACTATGTTGAAGAGGAGTGGTGAGAGTGGACAGCCTTGTCTTGTACCAGAGTTTAGAGGAAAGGCTTTTAGTTTTTCTCCATTAAGGATAATATTTGCCATTGGCTTGTGGTAGATGGCTTCAACTAGATTGAGAAAGGTTCCTTCCATTCCCATCTTGCTGAGAATTTTTATTAATATGGGTGTTGGACCTTATCAAATGCTTTCTCTGCATCTATTGATATGATCATATGATCATGTGATTTTTATTTTTCTTCTTGTTGATGTTGTGTATGATGTTGATAGATTTACGGATGTTAAACCATCCTTGCATTCCTGGAATGAAACCTACTTGATCTTGGTGTATGATCTTCTTGATGACACATTGGGTCCTATTTGCCAGGATTTTGTTGAAGATTTTTGCATCAGTATTCATCAGGGATATTGGTCTGAAATTTTCTTTTTTGGCAGCATCTCTGTCCAGCTTTGGTATCAAGATGATGTTGGCTTCATAAAAGCTGTTTGGGAGTATTCCCGTTTTTTCAATTTCATGGAACAGCCTGGCTAGGATTGGTATTAGCTCCTCTTGAGAGATTTGAAAAAAATCATTAGGAAATCATTCTGGGTCTGGACTTTTCTTTTTGGGCAGATGTTTGATTATAATTTCCATTTCCTCAGTGGTGATGGGGGCATTTAGATATTCTACCTCCTCCTTATTTTAATGTGGAAGGTTATATATGTCCAAGAATTTTTCCATTTCTTCCAGGTTCTCATGTTTAGTAGCATAAAGTTTCTCGAAGAAGTTTCTGATTACCCTTTGAATCTCTGCAGTTTCTGTTGTGATCTCCCCCCTTTTCATTTCTAATATGGTTTATCAGGTTTCTCTCTCTATTTTTCTTTGTGAGTTTTGTCAATGGCCTATTAATCTTGTTTATTTTTTCAAAGAACCAACTTCTGCTTTCATTGATCTTTTGAATTGATTTTCGGTTTTCCACTTCATTTAGTTCTGCTTTCAGTTTTGTTATTTCCTTCTGTCTCCCTATTTTTGGTTCCTTTTGTTGGTCATTTTCTATTTTTTTTTGTTTTTGCTTTTTGGGCCACACCTGGTGACGCTCAGGGGTTACTTCTGGCTATTCGCTCAGAAGTCGCTCCTGGCAGGCACGGGGGTCCATATGGGGAACCGGGGGATCTAACCGCGGTCTGTCCTAGGTTAGCGCAGGCACCTTATCTCCAGTGTCACCGCCTGGCCCAAATTTTCTAATTTCTTGAGCTGTGTCATTAGGTTATTCAGGTATGCCCCTTCTTCCTTCCTGATGTATGCTTGTAGAGCTATAAATTTTCCTCTCAGGACCACTTTTGCTGTGTCCCATAGATTCTGGGGGGTTGTGTCTTCATTATCATTTGTTTCCAGCAAAGTTTTGATTTCCTTTTTGATTTGATCTCGAACCCACTGGTTGTTCAGTAGCAGGGTGTTTAATTTACAGTTGTTAATGTTTTTTATTTCTGTGTGGCTTTGTAGTTCACATCTAATTTCAGAGTCTTGTGGTCGGCAAAGGTAGCTTGCAAGATTTCTATCCTCTTGATTTTATGGAGGTATGTTTTATGTGTCAGCATGTAGTCTATCCTGGAGAATGACCCATGTACATTGGAGAAGAATATGTATCTAGGTTTTTTTGGATGGAGTGTCCTATATACATCTACTAGTCCTCTTTCTTCCATTTCTCTTTTCAGGACTAGTATGTTTTTGTTGGCTTTCAGTCTGGTTGACCTATCAAGTGTTGATAGAGCTGTGTTGAGGTCTCCCATAATTATTGTGTTATCATTGATTTCTTCTTTCAGATTTGTCAGTAACTGTATTAAATAATTTGCTGATCTCTTATTGGGTGCATTTTTGTTTAATAGTCTGATTTCTTCCTGTTGCACATATCCCTTAATTAGAACAAAGTGTCCATCTTTGTCTCTTACCACTTTTCTGAGTATAAAGTTGGCTTCATCAGATATTAATATGGCCACCCCAGCTGTTTTGAGGGTATTATTTGCTTGTAAGATTTTCCTCCAGCCTTTGATTTTAAGTCTATGTTTGTTCTGACTATTCAGATGTGTTTCTTGTAGGCAGCAGAAGGTTGTATTCATCTGTTTGACCCACTTTGCCACTCTGTCTTTTAATTGATTAATTTAGTCCATTAACATCGAGGGAGATTATTTTCATAGGATTTAATGTCATCTTTGTAGATAAGTTTGCTGTGTTTGTTGGTCTCTTTTGTCTTAGAGTAGACCTGTCAGTTTTTCCTTTAAAGCTGGGTTATCATCTGTGAACTTTTTAAGCTGTTGTTTATCCATGAAGCTATGTAAACTTCCTTCAAACCTGAATGTCAGTCGGGCTGGGTGCAATATTCTCGGTGAGGCATTCATTTCTTTCAGTCTTGTCACAATATCCCACCACTGTCTTCTGACCTTGAGAGTTTCTTGTGACATGTCTGCTGTAAATCTCAGGCATGCTCCTTTGAATCTAATTTCCCTTTTTGATCTTGCTGCATTCAGTATTCTATCTCTATCTGTAGGATTTTTCATTGTAACGATGATGTGTCTGGGGGTGTTTTTCTTTGGATCTCTCTTGACTGGTACTCTTCGTGCATGCAGGATTTGATTGCATGTAGTCTTTAACTCTGGTAGTATCTCTTTGATGATGTCTTTGACAGTTGATTCTTCCTGGTGATCTCCTACTTGGGTCTCTGGGACTCCGATGATTCTTATGTTGTTTCTTTTGGGTTTATCAAAGACTTCTATTTTCATCTGTTCACATTCCTTGAGTACTTTTTCCATTGCCTGATCATTTATCCTAAGGTTCTTTTCCCATTTCTTCTGCTGTGTTGAGTTTTTCTGCATCTCATCTTCCAGTACTTCGATCCTCTCCTCAGCTGCTGTTGCCCTGCTGTCGAGGGCATCCACTGAGGTTTTCAGTTGAGCTACCATGTTTTTCAGGCCTGTTATTTCAGTTTGGAGTTTTCTGAGTTCTGTCTTTGTGTTCTGTTCTGATCGATCCATGCTTTCTTGGAGTTTTACAAACATATTCCATATTTCTATTCTAAGTTCCTTATCCGAGAGGTTAAGCAGATGGTTGTGATTTAAGTCATCCAATCCATCATCTTCATTCTCGGTGCATAGTTTTTGCCTAGGAGCTTTCCGCATTGTCACGCTAGTAGTGTGGTTTTTCCTGCATGTTGAGATGGAGTTTATTGGTTAGAAAGAATTCTGGAGCTCCAAGAATTCAGGAAGGACAGAAGCACAGGAAAAGACTCCCCTCAGTCCTCAGTTTTCTTAGCAGAGCACAGCAATGTGAAGTCTCCCACAGGAGGATCAATTAGCTCTCCAATTTGGAAGCTCCACAGCCAGCCAGTTCTCACTCACTCATTGGCTCGCTGGCAGCTTCAGAATACAGTGATTTCTGGGTTCACTTTCCAGGGGTCTGGTCTCTGAGGAGAGCTCCAAGAATTTAGGAAGGACAGAAGCACAGGAAATGACACCCCTCAGTTCTCAGTTTTCTTAGCAGAGCCGATACTGAGGCATTTGTAAAAAGTTTTTCTACTTCCAGATTTTCAGAAATCGTAGATTGCACACTCACGAGGAATTAAGACTAAGATTTCACTCTCTTCACAAAGTGCTTTGGTGATATCAGTCCAAATACCAGCAGATCTGAAGTTTGGTCATATTGGTGCCTCTGCAGAGAAGAGTAAATGAGTGGTGAAATAGGGATATAGGCACAGCCATGGTTCTGGGTAATGGATGCAGTAGGCATGACTTTGGAAGTGACTAGCCTACCTTCTCCTTCTGAAATGGCCAGATTTCTGCTGCATGGCTGGTGTATCCATGATTTTTTAGGGTTTGATTTATGTCTCTTAGGGGAAAAGAGCAAGACTATGGGTCTGGCCTGGTGCAGCATTCCAGTGTTTTGATAATACTTGTTTCTTATCTCACCAAAAATATTCAGAGAGAAAGGCAAAAATATATTCTGAAACACTTCTTGATATGACTAAATAGTCATGTATTAGGCGATAAAATATTTTAATGGCAATAATTCCTGATGATTTGTTAATGTAAACAAGTTACTATAAAAATATCAATTTATAAGTAGGGGTGGTAGGAAGCATTATTATTCGGCCATATAACCTATCAGAATACTTACATGTTCTTTACAATCTAAACTTTCCCACAATGCCCCAATTTGTATTTAGAAGGATATATGAAGATAATGATGGTACACATTGTACACAAATACAATATTTTCTACATTGTATCATGTACTGCAGAGTCCAGATGTCATTATTAGACTCAAATGGGTCACAAATCCTTTACCATGAGAAAGGCAAATAGAAAATGAAAATCACTATGATAAAAGAGAGAATAATCTTTTCACTTAATATCTGGGTACTCCTTAGCAAAGTGTTTTTTCTGTAACCCCAAAAGACTAGAAATATCTCAATAAAAGACTTAAAATAGAATGAGAGATAGTGGAGTGGAGAGAGTCCGTGTTTTGCATGTGACCATCCCAGGTGCAATCCCAAGAATCCCCTAAGACCCTCTGAGCTGTCAAGGAGTGATTACTGAGTACAGAAACATGAGTAACCTCTGACCACTACCTAGTATGTTCCCCCATAAAGTCTTATGGAAAAATATAAGTTGATAATTATGTCAGAGAGAGGCTGGTTCTTTCATGGGGAACATGCATTTTCAAATAAGTTCTAGCCATAAGAATCACCTTGGGACCCGGGAGATAGCATGGAGGTAAGGCGTTTGCCTTTCATACAAAAGGTCATCGGTTCGAATCCCGGTGCCCCATATGGTCTCCCGTGCCTGCCAGGAGCAATTTCTGTGCATGGAGCCAGGAGTAACCCCTGAGCGCTGCCGGGTGTGACCCAAAAACCAAAAAAAAAAAAAAAAAAGAAAGAAAGAATCACCTTGATTTTTAGTTTTTTGTTGTTGTGGTTGTTCTTGTTTTTGTCTTGTTTTGGGGCCACATCTGGTGATACTCAGGAGTCACTCCTGGCTATGCATTCATAAATTGCTCCTGACTCAGAGAACATTATGGGAGACTTCGGGATTTAACCCATGTACATTCTGGGTCAGCCATGTAAAAGGCAACAGGTCTACTGCTGTTCTATTGCTCCATCTACTCACCTAAATTTTTGACTCAAATAAGGAGATATAACAGTATTAATCACCTTGATCTTTGACTCTAATCAGGAGCAGTAACAGTGAGTAAGACATTTCTTGATCTTGTCCACCTGCCATCTAATGAGGATAGTGCAAGAATCAGAGCACTCAAGGTAGGAACATGATATGGAGAAATGGAAAAGCATATGTGGGAGGAAACAACTCAACCACTGAACTGATTTCCATATGGAAATAATGCATTAAGCAGCATAGGATTTTTAAGACTTTGTTCCACATCCACTTTACATGAGCAATCTAACTTTTGCAAATTTAGCTCCCCTTATATTCTAAAAACTAGAAGCACAGTTAATGAGAGAGTCAGTCACATTGCAGAAGCGGTGTACTTTGTGCTTGGTTCACTAAACAAGAACCTTAGGGTTTGGAAAGTGCAGTGTGAAGTCTCTGTAATTTCATTTTCCTTGTAAAGTCCAATGCAGCACAGCAACGATGAGACCTCTAAGACCAATCTGAGGTCATGACAGTCGAATGCTCCTATGATGTCTCTGATCACACAGACTCTTCTTGCTCTATAAAAGAGAAATCAATAAAGCCTCTGACATTTAGTAAATTCATAATGTAGAGGAAAATTCCATGTTTTGTTAATCATTAAGTGGGAATTTTGACAAATAGTGAAATAACAAAACCTCAGTTTTGTGAATTAAACCATTTAGATGAGAGTTAATCATTTAATTTATTATTATGTCACATAGTTTACATAAGAATTTAATTTCCAACATATAATCTGGTAAAATACACAAGAAACCATGTTGCAGAGAAACAAACTATATTGAGAATGTGATAAGGATAATAGATAGGAAGGTTCTCAGTTCCAAATGCTTATGGCCTTGGTATTTGCCACAAAAATAGGGTAATAAAATAATATATAATCATCATGTGAAGAATCTCAGATTCAGTTTTAGATGTAAAGACAGTATGGAAAGATAAATTTACCAACTAAAACTGTTAAACTTAAACAAGGAGTGCAGAATAAAATAAATACACAGCACACTATTTATATAGGCATTGATATATTTTGGCTTCAAATTTACACTTTACGAATACCTACATATAATCTAAAATTGAAACTTGATAATTTTGTTATGTAATAATTAAGTACTTATTATAAAATGATATAGACTTATATTTATACATATTTTAATTATATTGTTTACTTATAAATTATTAATTTAAATATGCTTTATGAAAATTTATGTAATTTTATGAGGTTTTTTTTTTGGGTTTTGGTTTGGGTCACACCCGGCAGTGCTCAGGGGTTACTCCTGGCTCTATACTCAGAAATCACTCCTGGCAGGCTTCAGGGACCATATGGAATGTCGGGATTAGAACCACCGACCTTCTGCATGAAAAGCAAATGCCTTACTTCCATGCTATCTCTCTGGCCTGAATCTATGTAATTTTATTTGTCTCTCTTTAAACTTAGATATCCTCCATAATACATGTGTTCTTAATTGGCAGCCTGCAGTTTAATTATATCAATATAATAACCCATTCCTCAAGGTGTCATTTTGTTTATGTTTGTTTTAAAATATGTATGAGCTCTCAAAATTAATATTTGGTTTAAACTAAACTGATAAGGAAATGATCAGAATCAGTAATAATACATGCCATAACATAAAACATTTTGTTCCTTAACTGCAAAGAGATTATGAGACCAATTCAAACTGCATAGTTTTTATGAACTATTCAACATTTTCATCAAGGCATTATAGTCTCTTTTATAACAAGCACATTGTTAGCTGATAGAATGAAACATTATGGAATGGAATTTTATATCTTTATATAAAAAGAATTTATAATTACTCATAATGAGGATTTACAATACCAATATTCTAAAAAAGAGTTAACCTCCTAAGTAAATTATTACAGAGAACACCATTTTTGACACATAAAATTATATGACCACATCTACTATTTATTTCTAGGTATACCTAAGATTTAGAAAATAGTTTTCAAACCTCTATGTAGTGATTTGACTTCCTTCAAAAGCACAGAATGTGGGTCTATGAGACAATTTATATTTTATCATCAAACTAGTTAGTAGAATAAATGACTTTTTAAAATGCAAAATAATTGTGAAAATCTGTTATATCAAATGACTGCATACATTTCAGACTGTAAAGCAAGATCTACAAGGTTAAACATAAAGCAGTTGAAACCACATACATATTTTAGAAGTACTTGGAAATTGAAGGGCATTAAAATCTACTGATAGTCAATATGGCAAGCACTGTGCAGAGATTTTACCTCTGTGATTTGGTAGTAGCCAAGATCTACTACTAGAATAGCTTTAAATGTGGGTGTGATTGTTTCTAATCTTTATCAGCTTTGCATTGTATAAAAGCCGTGGTTGAAGCTATAGTTTTGTAACTAAACTTCCTGAATCCATTTTTGCCTATATTTTCCTATAACCTATAACATAAGGAAGACCAGGTTTCAGTCTTCATAACTCAGCTTCTACTGATTTCATTTGGGCACTGTTTGTGACTGTTATGTGTTCCATCTCAGTTGGATGATGTCCATTAATAAATGTTCACTGCCTATGCCTATTTGTAGTTTTAAATAACATCTGATTCTTGCACAAAGAAAGATAAGAAGAATCCCAGTATTCACACTCAGCCCAATATTTTAGTCAACTAGTAAGATGTGGATTAACATTCAACAATATTTTCTAACAATTAAAAAGATAAGCACATGACCTGCTGTGGGGCTATTACCTAACATACATTTGACAATATGGGGTGAGATTAGAAGCAGTGAGCATTTCTCAAGAATAATTAAGCATTCTAACAAGCTAAATTGTCACAGTGCATAATGCTGTAAAATGAGAAGGGATTTCCTGTTTCAGAGATAAAGTGGATACTTTTAGTTTATTCCTAAAAATTCATTTAAGTCACATCCTGAGAAAATAATAATAAATAAGTAATAAGGTATCTTTTGGAGGGTCCCCAGGTAAGTTCTGTATTATTGGGGTAAAGGACTTTGGATTATAGGATTGTACCCTAGTTCCATTCTCCTTCCTCAGGAAACATGAAAGATTTCAAAGTTGAAATTGATGCCCTGTGATTTACACACTCTGTATATATACTTCAGCCACCCTAAGATCCCTAATGAACAAGGTTTGGAGAACATCTGATATAATGAACCATAACGTAACGGGGAGTTAGGGGTGGCCAGTGAGCATTAAAGACCTTAATTATATTACAGTAAAGGTTCTGGGGTTTAGGGCCTTCTGCCTGTCTCTTCCTGGCTAGTTATTGATGTCCTTTGTATTAAATAAGTAAGTCCATCATTGGTTAATTTATGGGCTGTATATTGTGCACCATTTGAGATGAGCATACCTGAAGAAGGTATTGGTACGATTTCTAAAACTGATCTTTTCAAAAGTACGGTTGACTCATGAATTCAGATAAGAACTTGAAATAAAGTCAATTGTAGCCAGGGCCCTTCAGAGACAGGTTTGGAATACATTGAGATATCCATAGTAGGTCAGACACTCATGCCTGCTAAACAAAGAGGTGAGGGAGATAAGCGGCTATTAGAACACTTGGTATGTCACAATGAAGCCCACCTTCTGTGTACTCTCTCAGTCACATAGGTCAGATCCACAGACCTGACATGCTGCATATACACTAGACCAGTAAGTACCTCCTCTGTTACTCTGTTCATGCTTACCACACAGAAAAATCCTATTAACTGTGTGACTGTTTAAATATTTCTCTCTGATAATAAAGAGAGTCATCTCACTGCAGTGGCTCCAAAATACCTTTCTTTGGACACCTTTGGATACCCACTTTCCACCCTGCCTTAGGTCGGTCTGAGCAAGGTCTTGAATTTGCCAAGGATCTAACACCCTCTGGCCTATATTATTTACATCATTATAATCAATCTTATGAAACTAACCTGTGGAATCTGGTGCACATTAATCAGAAGCTCGCAGAATGGTGTTAAGCCCAGTGTCCTACAGTGTATGTCTACATTCACACATATTCCATATGTTGGAATGTAGTCTTAAAATGAAAACAAAATTTTCTTTATTATATTTATAATTTACTTACTTTTGTTGTGTCACTTGTTACTAATAAGTATGAACATGATTTATTGAATATTTCAAACAATATTGTACACTGTATAATTGATTCACAAATGAATGTCTTTTCTTTGTGTTTTCATGGGGAATATCAGATTCTCTTTTTCTACAGTGTTAGGATTTCAGTGACCCTCACCTGATGACCAGAAACAAAATGGAAAGCTCAGTTCTTTATTATATATCTATGATTTATAAGAAAGTGAATTCTACCCCAAATCTGGAAGTCAGTAATTACATTATTTCCTATATAAGAAATATACAACTGGTAAACTGCGGGTGCCTGGTAAGCCCTCTGAGGGGGCCCGGCCAGCAGGAATCAATGAGAGACTCACGGACAACCGCACTCCTATTTTGCGAGGCTCAGATCACACCACACCTGTAAGAAATCTGAGAGGTTAATAATAAATGACCTAAGACGAAAAACCGATCAAAGGCACTTTTAATGTGGACTGCATTCTCTTTTATAGACAGGGTAAAGAGGGGCAGGCAAAAGGTAATGTCAATCATTCTCTTGGCACACAGGCCACTTCATTATTCCAAATATGGTATAAGCACAGCACAGGTTGGGTGGAGCAAAGAAAGTAACATCATTTCCCAAATAAGGAAAGTTGGTAGTGGGGCAGGGGCGAGATAACTTGCGAGTCAGTTTCCAGGGAGACATCTTGTGACCCTGGGAGGGGTCTGTTTGACCTCATTTCTGAGCTCTTAAGGGATTTATGGTGGGGCAATTTCTTAAGAAGTAACTTTGTAACACCAATGCTACAGAGAACAAGAATGCAGACCTTGTTGATTCAAGCAAATGGGCAAGGGGAGTATAACTTTATTCTGGGGAGTGGTATCAGGCTGTGCCCTTCTCCTCAGGGCTATGAAGTTAAGAAGTTATTTATTACCTATTGGGCTGCTGTTTTCCTGCTAGCTCAGAGGCCTTGTGGCGAAACAACACATAGGCAGCTTGCAGATGCAAACAGGAAAATGGCAGAGAGACCATAGCAATATGGCTTCTGTCAGGTCATGGTAACCAACAGTAAATTTCTTGACTTCATGAAGATTACTCCAAGATTTCTCACTTGAAGAACTCTAAGGTAATCTGCATCTTTTAAATCACTAACTGATAAAATAATATGGCAGCAATAGAGAACCAATGAATCATACCAAAATGAAACAGGTTTGGACCAAAAGTGTCAATTTTCAGGTACTCAATGTCTAAGCTCAAATACTGTTCTTTTGGAAGCCCCAGAGATAAAAACATTTGTTGATGAAAACCAACACTCCTTGATACTGTTATTGGTCCTGTTGAATTCTAGTGATATCAAGATGAGTAACATCGGTTTCTTACTCATATAGAAATAAAATTAAGGGTATAGATTGGGGCAATCTATAAAACTGAGCTCTTATCCACTAGGGATAAGAACTCATACTTGTTTACAATACAGGGGTATCTCCTACCTGTAAATATGTCATGTGGACTCGACTTAGACCACAGGTGAGCAGAAACCAACCGTCCAGCCTTGAACCCTGGATCACAATCGTAGAAATGATATACCTCACCACAACAACCACAGGAAACAAGTCCCAACTGGAACATCCGTAATAGTGCCTGGACACCAACAAGTGCCAGCCCTATTATGAAATACCCTGACAATGAGGAAAATGGAATCAACTCGGCCTATGAGCAAGTTAATCTACCTCACCAGCAAACGACAAGACAAACCCAGAAGACTTGTTACTCTTTGGTCTATCCATATCCCAAGACCATGATCTACAGAGGACTGGTTGACAGAACCATGGTCAGACTATACGTATACTGGGACCAATAAAAAAGCCCTAGTCTAGGGCAAAAGCTACGACCAACAT